>JAOUQZ010000017.1:12502176-12513114 GCA_028564935.1 Neosilurus hyrtlii
TCTGGCCTTGGCTCTGGATAGTCACTGACTGACTAGTCCTGTTCTTAGACTATGTGCTATGCTGCAAGAAATAAGAGCAGCACCCAAGTGGGATGAATACTGTCCCGCCCTATCAGGCCAGGTTTACCCTCAAAAGTACTCCAATTATCTATAAAGTCCACTTCATTTTCAGGACACCACTTGGAAATCCAGCAGTTTACCGACCATGGAATGCTGTAAGCTACATCACCATGCCGTATTGGGATAGGGCCAGAGCATATTACAGCATCGAACATTGCCTTCTCTAATTCCACATCTCTATAAAGTCACTCTTAGTAACCTCTGATGAAGGCGTATATCATTAACTCCAGTATCTATAATTATCTTAGAGAACCTGCACTCGCTTAAGAACTAAAATAACCTGCTATGTCTGGTGCTCTGTTTTCCTGTAACCAGAGCTCTTTCAGGTTTCTCACTTGATCTCAGACTTTTCCACTTTCTACCAATTGCCGTTGTGCTGCCAAGTTATCACACATGCACAAGATTGTTCCTCCGGTCACGCTGTCTCGTTATTGTTATTGTAAACAGATACTGAACCAAAACAAGATCTAGGTGAATAAGTGATAGTAAGCCCATGAGCTGGGGGTGGGTGGTGTGGGGGGGTCACCAGGAATCCTTTGTATTCATCCAGAATGAACAGATACTGAAAGAAAAAACACAGACTGGATCTTCACGAATGAATGGGTTAGTTTAAAGCAGAGGGTGTATTTGTGTACAGGCACACTGCCACGGCGAATGAGAAAGGAGCTGCTGGCTGTGAAACTACGAAATCGGCCCAGCAAACAGGAGCTGGAAGACAGGAACATCTTCCCTGTGCGCAGTGACCAGGAGAGACAAGAAATCCGCCAGCAGATTGAAATGAAGCTTGCCAAGTAAGCATGCAGTATTCAGGGCCCATGACTTCAGTTCTGTATAAGTTTCTAATCTTAAAGGTAGTAAGGAGAAGACGGCACTTGGTAAAAGTTGATCTCATTCGAATATCTATATTAATTTCTTTCTGTGTGCAAAATCCGAGGCTGATATCTTCTATTTTAATGACAGATTTGTGTTGCAGCTCTGAAAAGGTTTAGATTAAAATCATTACCTGAGCAGTGAGAAACTATAAATACACCTGGATTCATATATTTAAGCACGAAATACTGAAAGAAATGATGTTTGAAGCTGAACTCCTCCATGTTAACATAAGCCTTCCTTATGTCATCACTCTGAGACTCAGTTTTTAAACATCCACCCATAAAATCTTTAAAACTGCAGCTATTGGTCTAAGATTTAGCACACCTGCAGATTTGAGGTAACAGCATTTTTCAGATTAACTTTCAATGAGTACTTTCTGAACTTTAAGAAATAACTGAATCATAAAAACAGGCAACAAAACTGTCTATATATATAAACACTGAAAGTCTACACACACACACACACACACACACACAAATATATATATATATATATATAGCTTTATCTTTGAGCTAAACTCAAAGATCTGAAAATCTTTCTATATACACAAAAAGCCTATTTCTCTCAAATATTCTTCACAAATCTGTGTTAGTGAGCACTTCTCCTTTGCCAAGATAATCCATCCACCTCACATGTGTGGCATATCAAGATGCTGATTAGACAGCATGAATATTGCACAGGTGTGCCTTAGGCTGGCCTAAGTAAATGGCTACTCTAAAATGTGCAGTTTTATTACAGCACAATGCCACAGATGTCGCAAGTTTTGACAGAGCATGCAACTGGCATGCTGACTGCAAGAATGTCCACCAGAGCTATTGGCAGTGAATTAATTATTCATTTCTCTACCATAAGCCGTCTGCAAAGGCGTTTCAGAGAAATTGTCAGTACATTCAACTGGCCTCCCTACCGCAGACCACGTGTAACTACACCAGCCTAGGACCTTAACAAAAAGCACCTTCACTGTCAGTAGTGAGAGGCATGTAAAAGAACCATTGCTGGCGTTCGTAAAAACTTGACTGAATCGCCTTTAGTGTGTTTCTGCCCTGCGATGGCTTCGTTTAAAGACAGAGACAGTACATAATTTTGTGTTAAATTTATTTAATAATATTTGTGATTTGCATTAACTGTTTTTGCTACCAACCCTGTGCAGAATTTGTGCACTAAACAGATTTACTTAAAGTAGGACACATTCAAAACCTTGTTATGTTTAAAGCAGCATGAAGGGGAAACGTTTCGAACTCTCTTCTTAAACCAAAAGTATGTACACTATATTTTTATCATCAAGTGTTTTTACTTGTGTGTACGAAGTTGCAATCTGCCAAAATCAACATCAGTAACAGCATCAATAATAACGGGATACACAAGGACAAATCAGATATAAACTAGTGAACTTCTGAATAAAATAAATTGGCACATCTGCACATACTATATACTACATACTACATTACATTTGCATACGTCACACAGGCGTCTGCTCATTTACATTAACTCATAGTATATCTTTCACTGCATTTACAGCACAACATGTCTAGGTTTACTGTTTTTTTAATGTCTCCCTATCACACTTTTCGCAGGACAATGGCTCCTACCGTGTGAGAATTTAATACTCATTTAAATTTTTTCCACAGAGAAGCTTTATTCAGAATAGTGTTGGGTTTTGATGGGTACAACGTAAACTATGAATGCAAGCCTTTATTAGGATTGGCTTTATTTCTTCTTTTATACTTTTTTAATTTTAAATGCAGTGAAACTATTTCTTACTTTGAAGCATAAAATATTGGAAAACTAAGCAGCTTGCTCAGGAAGCGTGTGTTACAGTCTGATGGGAAAGATGTTCCTTTCATCCCTTACAGTGCTGTGTGGAATGATACAGGTGAACATAAGGTCAGCTTCTCAGGGGCCATCAAGAGTGAATCTCAAATTTATCTCATTAAATATTAATCATGTTACATCTGTGCATTTGTGAAAACTCTAAACAAAATGTAGAGACATTGAGAAGACATTCATTAGAAATGATGTCTAATATTACTGTGGGTAAGAAGTAATATTTTATTGACTATAGACTGAATCTATTAGACTACAGTCATGTGTAGATATCAGTACATACCACGAAATATTTTAATATTAATATATTAATAATATTTAAATCCAACATTTTATTCTCATTTTCACCATTTAAATCAACAAAAATGGAGATCACATGGAAAATGGTAAATGCACAATTTCACCAGTGCATACATCTATAATCAAAAATACAAATTTCACTTGTATGGAAGGTGTGCCAGGAAAATGCCTTTGCTGTCCAAAAGGAACATTACAGCAAAATTGTAATTTACCAATTAACCTATAGGCAAAGACCAGGAGAATTAATGATATTAATGGACAAAAGTCTATGGACACTTTACCATCAGCCCTGTATGTAGCTTCTTCCCAAAGTTGTACAGAATGTTTCCATCTGTTGGGTTACAATTTCCCTTCACTAGAACGAAGATATTAGTACAAACCTGTTCTAGCTTGATAGTTCCCTCTGAGCATGCACAGTGAGATCCAGAAGACATGCCTTACCAAGGTTGGAGTGGAAGAATGTGAGTCACTTGTACAGAGCACTGACCTCAACCCCACTGAACACATTTGAGATGAACTACAATACCAACTGGCCCTGGTGTCCCTGCCTGCCATCAATGCCTGACACATAGAAGTGGTCATGTGTCCATAAGCTTTTGTCCATACAGTGGACATTATTTGGCCACAATCAAAGAATGTGTTTTTCAGTGAAAAAACTTAGAATATAATCTTTGAAGCATGGTGGTGGAATTGTCATGGTTTTTTGCTTCGCTGCCTTGAGGGGTGGGTAACATTCAGGTGATTTACGGGTGAATTTTGAATCATGCAAAGAGTGCTTGAAGAATGAGAAGAATGAGAAGCCCTTTTGTCTGAAAGTTGAAGTTGGCCTGAAGGTGGACCATACAGCTGGATACTGATCCTATACACACTCGCAGGCCCACAAAGGAATGACTCAAAAATAGAGTTATGGGACGGACTTGTCAATATCCGTATATAAACCCCATTAAAATGTGGATATTCAAAAGAGTGCTTCATGAAAAGAAAACACTCCAACATCTTGCAACTGAAGGAATTTTGCTCGGACAAGTGGTCAGAAATTTCAGTGTGGAAAAAGTCAATGATTGGTGGACTGTTAATGGCTTGAAGAATAATAAACCTTTTGATATTTTTGTTGATTAAAAGACGTTAGCACGCCTGCCTATATGAGGCTCTGCATCGGTACTGAAGGCGCAGCACATGTTTACAGAAAAATCGGTCATATATTCTTGCAGTTTTACTAATTCAGATGTGGAGGAGTTTTTGCAGGCATCGCAGCAAGCCTTTACACTTTACTGATACTTTAAGTATGAATTTTGTGGCATAAACTTTTAATTTGTAGATTCATATGAATTCTCACTGAAACCCCTGGTTTCTGTCCTTTTTTGCAGAAGACTCAGTCAGCGGCCGGCCGTTGAGGAGCTCGAGAGCCGAAATATCTTAAAACGTAAGTGTTATGATTGTTTTAAATTGTGAACTAAATGTATAATGACATGTTTTTCAATAGTTTTAAGCATCATGGGTAAGGGTAAAAAAAAACTTGAACCCATATAAAAGCATTGCATTTTAGGCTCTTGCTTTATCAGTGTTTAAAACATCCACCCACTAGGGTCACTGGGAGGGTGAAGCCTAACTCACCCATCTCAAAGCTAGGGAGTAGAACACCCTGAACATCTCACCAGCAACTTACACATGGGGCAATTTGGACCAGACAGCCAAATGTGCATGTCTTTGGAATGTGGAAGGAAACCAGGGTACCCGGAGGAAACCCACACAAGCAGGAGGAGAACATGCAAAGCTCCACACAGAATATTCTCATGGAGCCAAGGACTCGAAACCAGGACAGTCTTGCTGTGAGGCGGATGAAATAATCTCGTGTTAAAAACATCTGAAGTTCAATTATCATAGCTGCAGTTGTGAAATCTAGTGAAAATCTTCTATTGTATATTTAACAGGATTATTAAATTAAGTGTTTCACATTAAGTTATTAGAAAGAAGCAGTATCATGCTTATGCTAAGTTGTTAATGTTAGGTGACCCCTGTCTGACACTAGTGTTTACGTGCTACTCATGAGAATACTATTATACTATAATATATACAGGAGAGTACTAATCAGTCAGATTAACCTGTGTATGAGTCTGTGTTTTGTGAAAATATACCATGCATCATTGCTAATCTGATTCTCTGTAGAGCGGAATGACCAGACAGAGCAAGAGGAGAGGAGAGAAATAAAACAGAGACTAAATAGAAAGGTATATCCTTCATCAAACATCACATATCTATTTAAAAGTGATGTGTGTTCATCTACATGTTGTTATAATAGATATACCACATAAAAATACAGAAAGTGTCTGTAAAAAGAATTTTGATATATTTTTATAACATACAATAAAGAAAAATTCTAAAACTACTGTAAGTAGTCTTTTAGTTCTCATGTGGCGTTTCCATTATGTTTCTGGGTCCAAACTAGGAAACTCACTTCATCATCTCATTTGCTGAACCACTTTATCCTATTAGGGTCGCGGGGTGGCAGGAGCCCATCTTAGGCAACACTGGGTGAAGGCAGGGTACACCCTGAACAGCTCACCAGACCATCGCAGGGCCAACACACACACAATCATTCACACTCACACCCAAGGGCGATCTGGAACAGCCAATTAAGCCTTATGACTGTGGGCAGAAACCGGAGTACCCAGAGGACACCCATGCAAGCACGGAAGAATATGCAAACTCCACACAGAAACGCCAAGCCCAAGAATCTAACCTAGGCCTTCTTGCTGTGAGGCAAACGTGCTAACACTACTCCACTGTGCTGCCCTAATTAAGAAACTATGAATCGTGTATTGAAAACACATGCAGAATGCACAGCCTTTTTTGATGGTGGTTTTTAAACATGCAGATATTTTTAACCCAAAAAAAACAAAACAAAACATATATATATATATTGTTACTATTTTTGATTTGCAGCTCAATCAGCGGCCAACAGTTGATGAACTGAGGGAGAGAAAGATCCTGATTCGTTTCAGTGACTACGTAGAGGTTGCTAAAGCCCAGGATTATGACAGGAGAGCTGACAAACCCTGGACTAGACTGTCTGCAGCTGACAAGGTAAGTGACACCAAGCAGTAAGCAACTCCTTATAAAAGGGTTAAATAAATCAGGTTAAATAAATAAAAAAAAATGTGGTACTGAAGAAATAAGAAGACTAGGGATGCATTAGGCTTATTTGTTATCTTGCAGGCTGCCATCCGGAAAGAGCTGAATGAGTTCAAAAGCACTGAGATGGAGGTACATGCATCAAGCAAGCACCTAACAAGGTCAGTGTGCAAAGCTATGTCCATTCTATTAATAGCTCTGTGAGCACAACTACAGATAGTGCCAAGAAAATGTCAGTGAACTTTAACCTGATTATCAAGGTATCCTGCAGGATAACATCAGGGTGGCTGTCCACCAGCTCAGTAGAAGCTGTGATGGAATGGCTTTAAAAGAAAGAAAGAAAATCTTATGGAGTGGCCCAATAAATGTATTATGGAATGACCCTGAGAGCTGTTCATACCAAACAATCCAAAAAAAACCAAACAGCTGAGCTGAAGTAGCTCTGAAAGGAACAGTCCAAAATTCCTCCTGAACATGCTGCATGCCTACAACTATGGGAATTGCTTGTTTCAGGTTACTGCTGACAAGACATTGGAAGGATCGTTAATTTTTTCCACCATTACTGTTAATGGGTGTGTTTAAGGAATACAAGAAAAATTAGAACGGTTTGTGTTAAAGCAGATTGTTCAGTGTTGTTCTGTAGATAAAGATTACAGACAGATCCATATACTTTTTCTTAACACTCTCTCTGTAGTTGTGCTCACAGAGCTATAAAAACTATTGTCTATAGGAGAGACTCCTATAACTTGGACCTGATATGTGGGTAAGACCAAAATGAACACATCACTGGCCCTCATTTTGCTGATGTGTTCATTGATAAATAATGGGAGAGCTTTAAAAAGTGTCAAATATTTAGGAATTTTTTAACTTTTCCTATGGGGAACTCAAATATTTTATGTTGAACAAATGGTTCTCCCATCACGGACACGTCAGAGCACAACTTCTTTAGAACATAAAAATACTTAATTATCCACAGTACCCTTATAAACTACTTTTTCTTAACCACAAGTTAAGACAACTACAGTTCTACTCAACATATCAGCCAGGTGCTGAAAGATGAATCCTAACACAAGCATGAAGCTTAGATCATTATACAAAAATAGACCCACAAAGCAGGCAATACCCTTCAGCCCATGCCCGTGAAGCTACCATCTGTGGGATTTTGAACGCCTAGAAGTTAGAATTCTGCGGTTGGTCTGGTGTAGCTTGGGAGCCATTGTAATGAGACTCAAATGATCCAAATACAGAATATGGAGTGTATTTATAAACAGCAAAGGTGCCAAAGCACAATTCAGATAATCAGTAGTCAATTTAAACAATGTCCAGCAACAGGGATCACAGGTTAGCATACAGAGAACCAATCCAACAGCATTAGGCAAAAGAATCAACCAGGCAGAACAAGCATAAGTCAGAGAAACCAGAATTACAGATCAGATAACAAACAGTAACATTACAGTCTACATTATACTAAGTCACAATTCCTCTTTGTGAGGAACAAGAAACCAGGGTTTAAATACACAGATCAATTAACAGTCCAGATGCTTTCGATCAAGAAGATCCTGGAAGCGTCACCTAAGTGTCAGAGTTCAGTGAGGATGTGTGGTTAGGGAGTGTGTCAACATCTGCCGAGAGCCTTTGCGAGGCTTTGTTTTTATTTAGTCGGATTCCCCTTATCTGCACCAGTTCACAGCTGGCTGAGGCACCATGCTGGGGAGGCCCCAACCCCACCCACATTTCAAAAGGTATGCCAGTCCCACGATGCGACACCAAAAATGGAGATGATCGGTGATGGCATTTTTGAATCAATGCGTGGAATGTAATCATGGACAGAAGAAGGGAGACAATACCCGTCACATTAACTTGGAAAACCAAACAAACAAACAAACAAAAAACCTCCCACAAAAAATAGTGGATATTACAGCAAGAATGTTCGTGCCCCGGCCTTGGTGAAGGCTTTTCTGTGTGGAGTTTGCATTCTCTCCCATGACTTGCATGCGTTTCCTCAGGGTACTCTGGTTTTCTCCCACAGTCCACAGACATGCACATTAGGGTAACTGGTGGTTTTAAATTGCACCTAGGTTTAAGTGTGAATGGTTGTGTGTTGGTGCTGCGATGGACTGGTAAACTGTTCAGGGTGTACCTTGTCATACCCAGAGTTAGCTGAGATAGGCTCCAGCCTCCCTGCAACCCTAGAGGGGGTGTGGAGAGCACCCAGTATTTGTTGAGACAATGGAATTTCCAGACTGGTGTGAGCAGGCTAGAAGGCTCCAGTAATGCAGAAAGTCTGGCTTTCATGAGCATGGCAGTTAGTCTAGTGTTCTTCAGTTGCCTTCCCAGTCACTAAATCTGAATCCAGTTTGGATGTAGTGGAATAGGAGATCTGCAGCATGAATGTGCACCTGAAATATCGGCTAGTATTGGAATCGTGTTCCTAATCAGGGCTCACAAACTTTTAAAATCTCTAGTAGCCCTCTTGAATTAGGCACCATCCATCCATCCATAAATAAATAACATAAATTAACTGCTGCTACTACAGTAATAAGCAATACAACTAGAACCTTGACTCCAAGGACAAATGATCAAATATCCACTTAAATAGTAGAGGTCTGTATGCAAATTTTAATAACATAAAGGATTATTTACACCAGTTTTTACAAGCATTTAACATTATTGCCATATCCGAAACGTGGATAAATTCTGAAAACGGGATGGACTTTGAGCTGGATGGGTATGAACTAAGATATAAAAACAGACAAAACCAGGGTGGAGGAAGAGTAGTTATTTATGTAGATAAATCTCTGGACTTTAAGGTTTTGGTTAGTATGACCACCATGGCAGACCATGTTTTAGAAACCAACATGGAAAAAAATTTAAATGTCTATTAGCTGCATATACAGAGCACCAGGATCAAATATAAAAATATTTGAGGACTGGATGAAATGCATGTTTACAAAAACAAGTAATAGAACAATTTTCATATGTCGGGGTTTCAATATGGATTTGTTAAATCCGAATAAAAAAAAAAGGCACACAGGAATTTATTATATGTTTTTTAATTTAATATGATGTACAGCATTACTTGATTTCCAAACATTTTCACCAATGACACAGAAAACAAGACAATAAGTGGATTATTAATTAGTGATATAAGTGAGCACCTGCCAGTTTTTACAGTTTATGATGGAAAATATAGAATAAGTAGACCAAAACATCAAATAGAGTCTAGGAGAGTAAGATCAGAAGAATGATCTACTGGAACAGAACTGGGACATAATATACCAAGAACAAGATCTCAACAGTGTATATGAAAAAATCAAAAACATAATAAAGTTCCTATATGATAAAAATATAGGGAAATACAGAATACCTGTAAAAAGAAAAATACACTTTACCGAGTTTTTAAGGCAGAGACCTAAAGAGACAGTAATAATATTAATTTTAAAAAAAGTTAATTCATATTATAAGGACATGTAAGAAAGAGTATTATAAGAAAATATTAGGTGATGATAAAAACAATATTAATGGAATATGGAGTATATTAAACATTATGGTAAGAAACAATTCAAGAAACACAAGTTTTTTTTTTTAATTGATATGGATGTGAGAAATTATAATATGGATGATGTAGCCAATAACTTTAATAATTTCTTTGTAAATGTTGGAACATCTGGACTAAACATGAATCAGTTGATAGAGAGAAATCCCTGCTCAATGTTTCTTATGGCAGTGGATGAGGAAGAAATATACAAAATATATAGAACAAAATAGTCTGTAGACATGTCACTGGTGAAAAAAATCATTGTGGACATTTCAAAACTATTAACATATATAGGTAACTAATCTTTCCAAGCCGGTTCATTTCCAGATAAAATTATAATTGCTAAAGTCATACTTCTGTTTAAAGCTGGGGATAAACACACCTTCACAAACTACAGACCTGTCTCTCTGCTTCCACAATTCTCCAAAATTTTAGAAAAACCCTTACTAACAGATTGGACACATTCTTAGAAAAGCATAAATTGCTCACAGACACTCAATATGGATTCAGAGCCAACATATCGACATCACTGGCTATAATAGAATCCATACAGGAAATCACAAATGCCATAGAACCAAAAAAAAATGTAAAAAATTAAATTATGCAGCAGGGATATTTGTTGATCTTAAAAAGTAATTTAATACAATTGACCATGACATGTTAATACATAAACTAGAGAGGTATGATTTCAGGGGAATGGTGTTAATTGGGTGAAAGGCTACTTAGCTAAGAGACAGCAGTTTGTGAGGTTGGGTAATTCCTATTCAGTGTGCTTGGACATTGCTTGTGGTGTTTCTCAGGGGTCAGTGTTGGGGCCAAAATTATTTATCACATATGTAATTGGCATATGCAACAGGGCCAGTGGCTGGCTGATCCGAAGGTTGGGGGTTCAAGCCCCACTATCACTGGGTTGTCACTGCTGCCCACCCAGTGGTAACTGGGTCATCAAAGGCCAGTCATGTCTCTCACTGTCTGTGGTGAGAGGCGTGTAAAAGAACCATTGCTGACTTTCAAAAAGAGGAGGCTGCATTGCTGTCAGCATGGTTCTGTGAATGACATATGCAAGATTTCATTTACATTTACATTTTACATTTACATCATTTAGCAGACGCTCTTATCCAGAGCGACTTACAGAAGTGCTTTAAAGTCAT
>JAOUQZ010000017.1:12520921-12536795 GCA_028564935.1 Neosilurus hyrtlii
TCCCTTAGAGATAGGGTGAGAAGCTCTGTCATCCGGGAGGAGCTCGGAGTAGAACCGCTGCTCCTTCGCGTTGAGAGTTTAAATGATGCGTTTCAATCAGTTTAAATGATGTTTGGTGATGATGACATCATTTTTCAGGATGAAAATGCATCGTGCCATAGGGCAAAAACTGTGAAAACTTTCCTTTAAGAAAGACATATAATGTAAGCATGGCCTGGAAAGTTGAATCAGTTGAAAATCTATGGTGGAAATTAAAGAAAATGATCCACGACAAGGCTCCAACCTGCAAAGCTGATCTGGCAACTGCAATAAGAGAAAGTTGCAGCCAGATTGATGAAGAATACTGTTTGTCGACAGTTAAAGGACGTGGCTTAATTAACGATGAAAAGTCATGTAAATTGATTGGGCGTCGTGTAGAAATACATCCACGGCTTTTTTTGACCAATACACACTGTGGTGATTTAAGCCAGCTGAGAAACTTCAGTGTTTTCCAAACATCCCAGAGTAAGCTCACATCGAAGCCGAGGTCACGTGACGATGTGACGTAGTTTCCAGAAAACAACAGTCTAGCTTCGCTACAGTAAAATGGCGGCCAGCGATAGAGAAGCTTCTCCATTCCCTTTGGACGAGTCTTTTTGCGATGGGAGTGAGAACTTAATCAATTATTAAGCCCCCAACTTACTTACATCGGACAGTGATGAAAGTGTCGATGGGGGATTATACAATATACCGGTTCGAACCGGTAGCCCCTCCGCAGGCTGCAGTGCTAACAACGTGGAACTCCCGGTCGAGCTCATGGATATGCAAATGATGGCCGTGAAAATCGTGCCAACAACACCGATCGGTAAGTTTTATTTCTATGTTCTGTCCAGAATTAATCACAAATATCTAACATTAGCGGTATTTATTAATTACCTACAAACATGACAAAACCAGACACTACTTTAGTACTGTACTAATACTAGTATTAGTATATGTAATGTATACACACACACACACACACACACACACATATATGTATCTACTACTAGTATGAGGGTCGATAAGCTGAGCTATACATAATGAAAAGAAAACGTACCATTGTAAAATTAAGCTTAATCACAGTCGTTCTTCATCTTACTACAGGCACCTCGGGCTGTGCGTGGGTCGGTCTTCACAGGGCGAATACTGGGTACTGCATTTCCTCGTGGATTCCAAAAATCGTTTCCACTTTGCAGATATTACAGAGTCAGTCGGCCACTGATAGAGAGAGAAGACTCGGTGGGGGTTGTATCTGTTCTCCGAGTAGTTATTGCTACACCCGCCAACAACGCAAGATGTCACCATTTTGAATGAATCACTTCTGCACTGAAGTGTTTTCTGTAAGTGACGTCAGCAGTCAGTTTCGGCGGAAAATGTTGAAGAGAGCATTTTCGGAAGCATTCGGAGAGCGGGAAGTTTAAAGTGTCTTGGCTCATTAAGGGGGCCAATGTGTGTGCAGAACGACCTGGGTGCACTCTAGTACTAGCTTTGTTATCACTGTATGCTCGTAATCTTGGTAAATAAAAAGCTTAAGACACGTCCTTTAAATTCAGGCCTCAGAGAAGTCAAGCTGTCATAAAAGCCAGAGGTGGTGCAACAAAGTAGTAGTGGTATTTTTGTTTGGTGATTCCGTAATATGTTCCTCAGAATTGAGTGATTCCATATTTTTTCCCCGCTGTTTGATCTGTAAAAACAGATGCAATTGACTACAATTAGTGTTTCATAAACCCATAAAGTTGGAATGTTAAATGAAATAGTTTTGTGGCATGTCTGTGATTGTTTTTTTTTTTTTACACAATTGAACAATTAAATAAACATCTTTCAAGAGTGGTGATTCCATACTTTTTGCCAGGGGTTGTACCTGTTTGTTTGAGTCCTATATTGCTCCTGCTGTATGCTGCCTGGCTGCAGATACTATGACATCTGCAGCATACATTTTAAATGGCAGTCTGACTGGTTACACTCAAGCTTCCAAATGACAAAACCACTTCCCAGTGTAGGTACAATTTTCCTCATTTTTAATTTGGGCTGATGCCTGTCCTGTGTGTTGAGACAGTTTCACTCCGAGTCATGTTTTTTCATACATGTTTAAGTTAGAGCATACAGCTAGTAGTCCCTAGCAGAGACCGTAGCCATGTAAATCAGCTGCCAAAAAATGGTGGCAATTCAGCAGGGATCAAAAAGCAACTCTCTTGCATGTATTTCCAGCAATATCACTGTATGTTTCTTACCAAATGTGTCTACATTATCAAAAAGAATTTTACAGAGGCCTCAATTATTTCACTTATGGATAGGTTCATGACCCGTCCTTGAATCACGACCTTATCAAGATGGAGGGGGTTGCATGTCCTAATGATCCTAGGAGCTATATTGTGAGGAGCATTATGCCCCTGGTAGGGTCACACAAGGCAAACAGGTCCCAGTTGAAGGTCCAGACTAAGTGCGGTTCTGAAGACTCCCATGGAAGGGAAAACAAGTACAGTTTCCCTTGCACGGACACGAGTTACCGGGGTCCCCCCCTTGAGCCAGGCTTGGGGGACAGGCTCGAAGGCGAGTGCCTGGTGGTTGGGCTTCTGGAGCCTGGCTGGGCCCAGCCCGAAGAGGAGACATCGGTCCGCTCTTCCATGCATCCTCTACCTGTGGGAGGGGCTATAGGGTCCAGGTGTGTTTTAAGCTGGATGGCAGCCAAAGGCATGGGTTCTGTCAGACCAATCCTTGGCTACTGACTCTGGCTCTTGGGACATGGAATGTCACCTCTCTGGTAGGGAAGGAACCTGAGCTGGTGCGCAAGGTTGAGAGATACTGAATAAATATAGTCGGACTCACCTCGACTGGATTCCATTCTGGAGTTGCTCATGGGGTTCACGACAACCTGGTGTGGGCATTCGTGTTGCCCCCCGTCTTGGTGCCCACATGTTGGGGTTCACCCCGTTTGAAGCCTCCCTCTGCCTTCAGGTAGGGGTACTGGTCCTGAATGTTGTTTGTGCTTATGCATCAAGGGATGGGTCAGAGTACCCACCCTTTTAGGAGTCCTTCGGAAGTATTCTAGAAAGTGCCCCCCCCCCCCCCCCGGGGGGGGGACTCCCTCATCGTCCTGGGAGACATTAGCGCCCATGTAGGTAATGACAGGGTGACCTGGAATGGTGTGACTCGGGTGAAGATAGGAGCTGAGCTGTCAACTAATCACCACCTGGTGGTGAGCTGGCTCCGAAGGCGGGGGAGGCCACCCTCCAGACCTGGAAGACCCAAGCGTGTAGTCAGGGTCTCATTCGAACATTCTAGGGCCCACTCCCACCTCCGGCAAAGCTACAACCATATCTCAAAGGAGACAGGGGACATGGAATCAGAATGGGCCATGATCCGTGCCTCCATTACTGAGGCGGCAGCCCATAGGTGTGGCCGAAAGGTGATCAGTGCCAGTCGTGCCGGCAACCCCGAACCCCAGTGGTGGACACGTGCGTTAAGGGGGGCCGTCCAGCTGAAGAAAGAGGCCTATCTGGTCCTTATGGCCTGTGGGACTCCCGAGGGAGCAGACAGATACCAGCTGGCCAAACGTGCTGCAGCCCGGGCTGTTGCTGATGCAAAATCTCAGGTGTGGAGAAGTTTGGTGAGGGCCTGAAAAGCGACTATCGCTTAGCCTCGAAAAGGTTCTGAACCGTCATCCAATGCCTTAGAATAGGGAAGCAATACTTCAAAAACACTGTTTACAGAGGAAGTGGGAACCTGCTCATCTCAAATGGGGATGTTGATGGGATGTGGAAGGAATACTTCTGTGCTGTGAGGCTCCTCTGTGGCCAGGCTCTGGGGATGGACAAGATCCGCCCTAAATACCTCAGGGCTCTGGATGTTGTAGGACTGTCTTGGCTGACATGTCTCTGCAACATTGTCGAGGGCTGTACCTGTGGATTGGCAGACCAGGGTGGTAGTTCCCCTTTTTAAAAAGGGGGACCAGAGGGTGTGTTTCAACTATCATGGAATCACACTCCTCATCCTACCCAGGAAAGTCTTTGCAGGGGCACTGGAGAGGAGGAACCGACTAATAGTAGAACCTAAGATTCAGGAGGAATAATGTGGTTTTCCTCCAGGCAGCAGCACTCTTGATCAACCCTACAGGATCCTGGAGAGGGCATGGGAGTTTGATCTGTCCACACCGCTTTAAAGATTTAGAGAAGGCTTTCCACTCTGTCCCTTGAGTTATCTTGTGGGGTTTGCTCTGGGAATATGGTGTACCAGACCCGTTGCTATGGTCCATTAGGTCTCTGTACTGCCGGAGCCAGAGCTTGGTCCGCACTGGTAACATGTTGAATTTGTTTCCGGGGAGGGTTGGATTCCGCCAAGGCTGTGCTTTGTTCTGTTCAGAATTTTTGTGGGCACAATATCTAGGAGAAGCCAAGGCATTAAGGGATTCTAGTTTGGTGGCCATAGGATCTTGTCTCTGATTTTTGCGGATGACATTGTCCTTTTGGCTTCATCAACCTGGGACCTCCAGCTCACGTTGGAACAATTTGCAGCAGAGTGAGAAGTGGCCATGATGAGAATCAGCCGGAAAAGGGTGGAATGCACCCTCCGGGTCTGGAATAAGGTCCTGCACAAAGTGGAGGAGTTTAAGCATCTCAGGGTCTTGTTCACGAATGAGGGAAAGATGGACAGGGAGATCGACAGGTGGATTGGTGCAGCCTCTGCTGTAAAGCAAAACTTATATTGGTCACCATAGTGGTGAAGGAGCAGAGCCGGAAGGCAAAACTCTCAATTTACCAGTTGGTCTTTGTTCTAACCATCACCTATGGTCACGAGCTCTGGGTAGTGACCGAAAGAACAAGATCACGGATACAAGTGTCTGAAATGAGCTTCTTTCGCGGGGTGGTGGGGCTCTTCCTCAAAGACAGCGCTGCTTCTCCTCAATAAGAAGATCCAGTTGAAGTGGTTCAGGTATCTGATTAGAATGCCTCCCGAACGCCTTGGTATCCCCCTGGACAAGCTGGAGAAAGTGGCTGGGGAGAAGGACGTCTGGACCTCAATGCTTAAGACTACTGCCCAGTGACCCGACCCCGGATAAAGCAGAAGAAGATAAAGATATGTTCATGAAGTCAAGATTATGAACAGAGCAGGGGAAAATGTACCTTTGTACAAAAATGCTATTGAATGTGAGTCACAGTACAATGCCTCACAAAGTGATTGAAATGCAGCAGGACAGAGTACAGTAATCTAAATGTAAGTGTAAAGCAGGGTGAGGAGAATTTGGTATTTATTTTTTACTATAAATTGTGAAGATTCAAGGTACTACCTACATTGTAATAGGTATACTTTTACTCATTTACAGAATAAACAAACAGCCGTGTTGGGCCTACCACACACTTTAATCCACCTAGCCACCTGAATTTTCAGCTTTGGATAAAGGAAAATGAGCTCCCTGTAGCCTTTCAAGATCACTTTGGTCAAAATTGCACACTTCCTTAATGCCTCTAAGAACCATTTTAGCTGTAACAGTAAACAGCTTCCATTGTTATCTGTGTCAGCCTGCATATGTGTCTATGGCACTGCAGCAGCATTGCTGCGGGAGGCATTTGCTTAAGAAAATAAGGTATTTTGATTGGTTAAATTTCCAAGCATGATCGATAGCAGGGAAAGGTCCATATAAATGATAGGTTTATTATTATCTACAATCAGACTATTTTTTAATCTTCTTACGGAATGCATTCTTATATTGTACAGCACCATATGTACACACTTATGCACTTTTACATTATTAAGCACTTTTGAATTTGGTTAAGTAAACAACAGTAACCAGTCTTGAAATATGAAATTCATGTTCATGATCCTAAATAGCTTGAGTCAAGGCAACTGAACTCCTATGTCCAGGTCTGAGCAATCCTCGCTGCACTGAACAGCGTACACAACGCCAATCAGCTTCTCTTTGGAAGTTTTGTCCGTGCGGTAAACCAGTTTTTCTCTGAGGGTGGTGTTGGGTTTGAAATTTACTGGAATGTCATGTTTAGAGAAAAAGTTTCTCAAACAGTCCTAACACATAGGAAATGACAACTTTTATGCCCCTGCTCTTCTTAACCTCCCTGTTGGATGTTGTGTTGTTACTTTTGGATTTCTTTGCTTATTTGAAAACAAACAAACAAATAAATAAATAAAGTTTGGGTGGCGCAGTGCTTTGCATGTGATTCCTCAGCCTATATAAGACTTTCCACCAGATTTTCTAACTGACGAAGCTTTTTGGATTAAAAGTGAAACATCTTCAAAAACCACAAAAAGAAGTCCAGTTGCCTCGACTCAAGCCTTTTAGGATTACCATGACCTAGATGACTGACAATCTACACCAACGTGTTTTCTGTTGATGAATTTTTATTTATCATTGACACATTACTTGCCAAGCATACCTCCTGAGCACTCTGCCTCCAGGTAGGAGTTATAAAAGGATGAGGAGGACATGTGGCACTGTCCTGTCCTCTTGAAGTCTTATAAAAGGAGGATGCTTTGATCCCTTTTAGATGGCTAAGCAACTTCAGGGGAGGAGAAGCAGTACCAACAGGAGAGATGTACAAAGGCTGGAGGGGTGTCAGAGGAGTTCTGGTTGTGGATGCATTTTTCTCTGCAGCTAAGGAAAATAACTTGAATATCTTCACATAAAATAGCAGAAAAAATTATGTTAAAATATAAATCAATTAATTAATTAATTTCTTACATCTCATCTTCTCAGTGGAGAATGGGGAACCATGGAAAGAGGTGTGTTTGGAGACCCAGGATTCTCTGGTTGATGCTGGAGAAAATGAGTGTTTTTTGTGTTTCGATGGTTTAGAACCCAACATTTTGCTGATCTCTTTCACTTTCATTAACCGGCTGCCTGTCACAGAAGGTGTCATGTTTGTTCCTGGTTGTTCATTCTCTTTCTCAGCTTGTTCAAGCATCTGAGACTTCTGTGATTGTTCAATCATTAAATTCCAGTAAGTGAGAGTTAAATAAATGAGATGCAAAATTTTTCAAGATAAGAAACCATTTCAATGCTCAAATTTTTAAAAAGTCAAGTCTATACTTTAGACATCAGACTCACTGGAACAAGAGCAGATCTCAGAATTAACGCGCTCTTCTCTGTTGCTACTGTCAGACACACACATAAATAAATGTAATAGTACCAAAAATGCAAGGTATGTATAGAGACAGCTTTAAAATAATAATTTTTAAAAATCTTACATTTAATCATGTAGGAGGGAAGAGAAGGACTGATTTTCGGGGTGATTTTCGGAACCAAAACATTTTCTTGTCCGTTGGTGGACCCAAAAGCAGCTGCAATGGCCTTTTGCTTTGATTTTTCATAATTAGATGATTCTTCTTCCTGTTTCTCCTTTACAGCTTTATGGCCTGTCTTTAACCTATGTTGACAAGCTTTTTTGACAGGCGATTCGACTGTAACAGCCCTGATCTGAACTGAAGCTTTTCTTTGAGACTTTTTTGACTGTTTGTTGATATACTTCTGTTTAATGAGAGAAGAGTTCAAAACATCACTGAGTAGCAAACACACAAAGTATTATAGTTCAGATTAATAAAAAAAGGTGACAGAATCATGCCTTTGGTGGAGGTGGCTCATCAGTTTCTGACTCACTCTCAGAGTCAGGCAACTCTCTGTAGGATTTGGTGAGAGCGGAGGTTCTTCGGGGCCTGTCTGTGTGCTTCTGGTTGGAAATAACCTTTTGTTTCTTCTGCTTTTCTTCTACCACCTTCTTCTGCCTTTTCTGAAATTTAGATAAGCTTAGCATACTCCAGAACAAAAAAGACAGGTCAATAAGAAACACATAACATTTAATCAGACAATGTTATCAAAGAAAATATGACACCATACTTTAGTAAAATATGTTTACTTACCCTCTTTGGTTTCTGCAATGCCTTTTCAGCTTCTGGTGAGGGAATGGGCATGCTTGGAGTTTTAACTAAAAATAAGTAAGAATTTTATTTACAGCTTCTTTTAAATAATACATTTTAAATCTATTTATTAAAAGAAAACAAAAGGAGAGCATTCCAGACTCTTGTTACATAACAAATATGCGCACACACACACTCACACACATATATATATATATATATGGTATATGGGAAAAATAAAATAACTACAGTTTTATCCTGACAAGCCTGTTTCGTGGTTGCCCACTCATCAGGGGATTTATATTAAATTTAGGACGAATATGTGTCAGCTTCAATCAGACAAGATGCCAGCAAACATTTCATTTATTCATTAAATTTCTAAACCGCTTAATCCTAACTAGGGTCGCGGGTAGGCTGGTGCCCATCTTAACCGACCCTGGGCTTGAACCCCCAACCTTGGGATCAGTAATCCAGCACCCTACCACCTAGGCCACCACTGCCCCCAAAAAATTTCACTATACAGATAATAAACTGACAAATCAGATATAAACTAATGAACTTCTGTAACATCCATCTTCCAATCCACTCTGACCAACTTCCCTGTCTGTACTGAAGAAAAGCATCCCCACTGCATGAAGAGGCCACAATCATGTTTCATGGTCGAGATGGTCTGTTTAGGGTGATGTGAAGTGTTAGTGTTACACCACATATAGTTTTTGCATTTTAACCGTAGGTTTAATCTGACTAGAGCTACTTCACCCATATGTTCCTGTGTCCCCCACATGGCTTGCGGGAAACTGCAAACAGGACTTGGTTATCTTCTTTCTCCTCTTCCAGAAAGTCCGTATTTATATTACTTTATAATATAGGAGTACATGACTCTTCACCCAGAGTTGTGCATCTCTTCTAGAGATAACAGGCGCCTCTTGGTTGCTTTTCTGATCATCTTTACCCAGCCTGTCAGTTTAGGTGGTCAGCCATGTCTTGGTAGGTTTGCAGTTGTGCCATAATCTTTCCACTTTTGGATGATGAATTGAACAATGCTATGTGTGATGTTGAAAGCTTGGGATTTTTTTAGACCCTAGCCTTGCTTTAAACTTCTCCACAAATTTATCCCTGACCTAACTGGTGTGTTCCTTGGGCTTTATGATGCTGTTTGTTCACTAATGTTCTCTAACAAACCTTTCCTTCACAGAACAGCTGTATTTATACTGAGATTAGATTACACACAGGTGGACTCTATTTACTAATTAGGGGACTTCTGAAGGTAATTGTTTGCAGTGGATTTTATTTAGGGGTATTACAGTAAAGGGGGATGAATCCAGATGCACAACACACATCACATTTTTATTTAGTAAAAGCTTTTGAAAATGATTTAACAACACATTTTTATCTAGTTTCACCCTGTTTCCTCTTAGGGTTTTTTCATTATGTTGACTGAGGGAGGTTTTCCTTCAACTGTGACCATGGGGTTGTTCATTAGGGATGTATAGGGTTTACAGAGAAATGTTTAAAATCACATCTTTAAATTCTTTACCAAATTTGTTTGTATTTATTGTAAAGTTGCTTTGTGACAATGCCAAATGAAAAAACACTGTACAAATAAATTGAAATGAACAAATATTTAAATCATAAAAAATATTTTGTTAAGAATTTCTTTCTGGTGAAGTGAAAAACTAATTTAAATAAGGAATCTTCATTGTCAAATAATTTGTATATGAATTTGGACAACAAAAAAGAATAGCATGACTGCAAAAAGCATACATGTGATGATCGCAGGAGGATGAGTAGGCTTAACTGGCTGTCTTGAGTAGTCTGCCACTTTGGGCTTAGGTCTCCTGTTGGCTGATTTTAGCCAGCTGGTTTCCATCATATTATCAGTATCAGTGTCACTGAACAGATGCTTCTTCACATTACAACCAGCAGGCTACACACACAGAGACAAATACATACATACAGAGCAAACCCATAGACACAGCTGCAATACAAAAAAAATTCCCCTCCAAAAAAGTGGTACGTGACTAGGCCTCTTCTTTTTTTTATATTATACACTAAAGTTGTTTGGGTCTGAGGTCATTTGAGATGATGGATCATAATTTCAGCTTAATTTCCTAATAATAATATCTACAACTTAGAACATGGCACCATTCATTGGAAACCTTTTCAAATGAACAAATATACTGTAATGTGGCTGACAGGTGTTTCTTGTTGCCCAGGTGCGAACTGTCGGACTGATGAGTTAACAAATACCAATAAAGCCCAGTTCACAGCAAAGAATATTGACATGACACGTTACAACTACAACCTAATTAATTAATTAATTAATTAATTAATTAATTAATTACTTTTCTAAGCGCCCTGAACAGCTTGCCAGAGCGTTCCAGAGCCAACACACATACAACCAGTCATGCTGTCTTAAATTCACATTTTCAATAATATAAAGCAAAAATATATATTTTAATTATCAACATACAGTGGTGCTTAAAAGTGAAATTTTCTATATTTTTGCATAAATATGATTTAAACATCAAGTCTTAAAAGTAGATAAAGAAAATCCAAATAAATAAATGAGACAGAATATAGTACTTGATCACTTATTTATTGTGAAAAAAAATTAATATTAAACATTTATGAGTAACAAAAAGCATACAAACCTGTGCTATCACATCCCCTTTACGAGTGAGAGAAGGATGGAGCGGGAGATTGACAGGCGGATCGGTGCAGCCTCTGCTGTAAAGCGGAGCTTGTACCGATCAGTCGGATCAAACTATATTTGATCACTTGGTGATCCCGGTGTCACGTCCACTCCGAACTCTCACCCAGACGCTCACACACCGCGGTCCCAGTCTCCTGAGTATTAATGATTGTCACCTGCACCTCGTTTCCCCACACTGATTAGATCCCCTATATAACCTCCCACTTCACTCCGTCACTTGTCTAGCCTCATTGGAGCTGCACATTGTTTTTGCCTCTCCTTCTAGAGTTTTTGGACTCAAGATTATTTACCTGTTTACACTGCCCTATTCAGATTCCCTCTCTGATCTTCTCCAGCCTTGTCTCCTCATCTCCAGAACCCTTCCACCTCCAGTTAAACTTCTCCCATATATTTACCTGTTTCCTGCTCCTAGATCCTTTTCTGACTTAGTTTTGGTTAGCCCCTCGTTGCTTGTTTTGTTTTTTCTGCTTTCCACTTCTCATGGCTTTTCAAGCCCTGTTTGTTTTATTTAATAAACTTTTACATTTCACCAGCTAAAGCCTTGTCCCCGGGAGTGTGATCATAACAGAAGGCTAGACCGGAACACAAACTATGGAGGCCTCACCCCCTCTCCCTCCAGATGCGTTCCAAGCACCTTCGGAGACCCCCTCAGCGAGGCAACTGCATCATCTCTGTCAAGGACGGATAGACATAAGGGACTATGCCCTGGAGTTCCAAACCCTCACGGGGCTCAGTGGAGGCAATGAGGCGGCCTTCACCCATTTCCCCCAGGGCTTAGAGCCATTGCTCCGACTACAACTTTCCTTTTACAACAATTCTATGGGTTTGGAGAAATTCATCCAGCTAGCCATCCGCATGGCACATTGTCGTGGCCGAGCTGCAGCAATCCATCGTTGCCACGCCGCTGCCGGATAACCCAGAGCCTATGCAATTGGATATGGTCCAACCACAGGTTGAGAAGCATCGTCGACAAACAGAAGGACTTTGTTTGTACTGTGGTCAATCTGGCCATGCCCTCGCGACCTGTCCCCATAGCCCTCCCCGTCCACCAGTATGTCAACTCATTACCGATATCAGCAATTCACGACCGTTATCCACCTGTTTCCCTTAGCACCTTGCACTGCTCCATTTCAGTCACAGCCGTCCTTGACTCCGGCTCAGCGGGCAATTTCCTCTCTGGCTACCTGTAACACCGCTGCCCAACCCCCTTTTCCATCAGCTCCATAATTGGGAATCCTGTGTCTCCCCAAACCGAGCCCAGTCAGTCTGAACATTGGCTTCCTACATCACGAGAAGTTATCATTTCTGGTACTGGAGCACTCTAAAGCTGATGTCATCCTGGGGAGACCCTGGCTCATCCATCACTCTCCTGTAATCTCCTGGGCCACAGGAAAGATCCTGAGCTAGGGAGAAGCCTGCTTTCATCGCTGTTTTGCACTTCCCATATATCCAACCGAAAAACACGTCGACCACTTCACTCCGTCACTTGTCTAGCCTTGTTGGAGCTGCGCGTTGTTTTTACCTCTCCTTTAAGAATTTTTGGACCTAAGGTTATTTACAGGTTTACACTGCCCTATTCAGATTCGCTCTCCGATCTTCTTCAGCCTTGTCTCGTCATCTCCAGAACCCATCCACCTTCCACCAGTTACACTTTTCCCATATTTTCCCTGTTTCCTGGTCTTATATCCTCTTCTGTGTTAGTTTTGGTTAGCCCCTCATCACTTTTGTTTTTTCTGCTTTTCATTTCTTGTGGCTTCCTAAGCCCTATTTGTTTGTCTACTTAATAAAGCCTTTTGTTTCACCGGCTAAAGCCTTGTCTCCTTGTCTGATCTTAACACTCGGTGATTATAGGGACGTATTACAATTTGATCCCAATCATGATGCGAAGGGACATGCAACCAAATATTTAATGACATGATAGTCTATCAGCCATGTATGATGAGATTCAGTGTAATTACTGTTTTATCATGTCCCCATCCAATAGATTGTGAGAACTCCAGCATTTTAATTATTTTATTCAAATTTGTAACTGCATAATTATTTTCATTTTCCGGGCTAAGTGCCTTGTCGGTTAAATAAACCCAAACAATCTGAGAAAATGAGGGCAGCACTTCACAGCAACAATTTATTTTAGTATACACTGTATGTGGACAAAAAAGGAAAGGCAAACTGAAAATTACATTTTTTAAGACCCACTGGTGACATCACCGGTCAGCTGATCCAAGCAAGTTTCTTCAGGATGGTAGAATAAATCAAAGGAGTCACTTGTGTTCAGTTCACACATGAATTACTTAATTATCAATGATATTCTTTACTATTTTAGCATGATAAACAAAATGCCGCTTAGGTGTTGTGCCCCAGAGTGCACAAGAGTCACAATAAAGATTCTGGCAAACCAATTTTACAGATTATTGAACGTAATAAGTAATCGAAACTGGGAAAAGGACTCCCAAATGAACAGCCTTGAATAAGATTTGAATTTCACTATTTTCATTAATATATAATATTATTATTCTTTTTTTTTTCCAACATGTTATTGAGAATTTGTGATACTATTTTAGATCACATGCTTTTGTTTTTTTCCCCACAGGTTTTTTTTTTTTTTAAAAGCTCCCATATCCATTAGAGACCCTGGAAAGCTTTAGCAATCGCAGATTTTTTCAGAGACTATAACCTACTAGTGTTTCATACAAATGGCATTAAAAGCATTAAAAGCAAATAAACACAGATGAGAAATTTGATTTGCTTGCTCATCACTGCGAGGCACACTTAAGCTGTGTCCCAAACAGAGCACCACTTAACAAGAAGTGCACTCATGAGGGCACACCATTATTACAACCACACCAAATCAAAAGTTTTTAAATAAAAATTGCTACTTCATTGTTTGTGTATTGGGTTAAAACAAATCAGAAAAATTTTTTTTTTTTGGAAGGATATAATAGTGATCTTTACTGAGATCATCACAGGAACCACATGATTTCTACTTCTTTAATTTACAATACTTTAATGCTCACCCAAACTTTGGGGGGTATGTCACCAATGGTGCCATATTCTAAGCTGTCTACATTTAGAATTTACATTTGTTAAGAATTGCAAGGTTTTTTCCCCATCAGTGTAACGGGAAAAAGCCTTGCAATTCTTAACAAATGGTCTTAATAATTCTCTGACCTTTACAGGAGGACACTTCTTTGAGTTGATAGAAAGAATCAGGGAACTGCTGAATACATTATAGGAAGAATTCAAATTAATAAATTAATAAATTGCAAATTAAACAAAAATAAATCACATTTACTTTTAGTAGTCTTATGTTCAGCAGAGGGTTGATTACCTGTTTTCCATTCCAGACATTTCAGAAGACCTATTTTTTTTCTAGGAAGCAACAGATCAAATTATCAACTGTCACTGATTATATGAGTAATACAAAACAATGCTACATTATATATTCCTCAATACATAGATAACTAAAAAGCAAGGTTTACCTCGCTGGGCTCTGGCACTTCCAGGCTGAATTCATAAATATCCCTGGCAAAAACAGGCAAACATCAATCAAATAACAACAATACTAAAATACCTATAGCTTACGAATACTATAGGTATTTTAAAATATTTAAAATTCCTATCCAAGCCCAGCATTCATTTTAAAGCAGTACTTATTCTGATATGATACTTCTTAGACTGTTACCTTTGGCCTTTTGCAGATGATTTAAGGAGGCCAGGTGTATTAGCAGAGATCCTATCCTGAAACAACACATTCATTGCAGGAATAATTATGTAATTAAAGTATTATGAATACTTTAATAATCAATATAAACTAGTACAGTATTGAGAACACTTACAACTGATTTTGGACACCTGATTTTGTTGAAAACATTTCTACTGGGGGAAAGAAGCAGAAGCATGTTAAACAGGTAATACAGTGGCTTGCAAAAGAATTCATACCTTGTAATAGACTAATACAAAATAGCACATAATTGTGAAGTAGAAGGTAAACAATTTATGGTTTTCAAAATTTTTTACAAATAAAAATCTGAAAAGTGTGGGTGCATTTGTATTCAGCCTCCGAGTCAATACCTTGTAGAACCACCTCTGACTGCAATTACAGCTGCAAGTATTTTGGGATATGGCTCTACCAGCTTTGCACATCAAGACACTAAATTTTTTTGGCCTTCTTCTTTGTAAAATAGCTCAAGCTCAGTCAGATATAAATGAAGAGTGTCTCTTCATATGTCTTGCTACAGGTTCTCAAATAGATTTAGGTCTGGTCTCTGGCTGAACCATTCTAACACATGAATATGCGGTGAACTAAACCATTCCATTGTAGCTCTGGTTGTACGTTTAGGGACATTGTCCTGCTGAAAGGTGATCCTCAACCCCAGTCTCGTCTTTTACAAACTCGAACAGGTTTTCTTCCAAGGTCGCCCTGTATATGGCTCCATCCATCTTACCATTAACTCTGACCAGCTTCCCTGTACCTGCAGAAAAAAACCCCCAACAGAATAATTCTGCCACTAATGGTGGGGATGGTCCCTTGGTGGGGATGGTGTTCAGAGTGATACAGTGTTAGTTTTCCATCACACATGGCGTTTAGCTTTAAGGCATAAAAGTTAAATTTTACTCTCATCTGACCAGAGCACCTTTTTACACAAGGCTTGTGGCAAACTGCAAACAGGACTTTTAACTATACTTTTAACAATTTCAACAATTTCTTTTTGCCACTTTCATAAAGGCCATGTGTTGTTAGGTTTGCAGTTGGGCTATTCTCTCTCCATTTTCAGATGATGGATGGAACAGTGCTCCGAAGCACTTCAAAGCTTAAGATATTTTTTATAAACACAGCTATATTTCTGACCTGTCTGGTGTGTTCCTTGGGCTTCACGATGTTTGTTCATTAATGTTCCACTGAGATTAGATTACATACAGGTGGACTCTATTCATTAGGTGACTTCTAAAGGTAATCGGTAAGGTAATTTTATTTAGGGGAAAAGGGGTATGATACAAATGCACACCACACTTTACAGATTTTAATTTGTAAAAAGTTGTGAAAACCGTGTAACATTTTCCTTCCACCTCACAATTATGCACCACTTTGTGTTGGTTTTCACATAAAATCCAGATAAAACACCTTTACCTCTTTGGTTGTAACATAAAAAAATGTGGAAAAGTTCAAGAGGTATGAATACTTTTCCAGTATACACAAATGTTCACACACATTTTATATATATATATATATATATATATATATATATATATATATATATATATATATATTTTTTT
>JAOUQZ010000017.1:12536895-12555354 GCA_028564935.1 Neosilurus hyrtlii
GATCTTTTATTTTTTTTATTTATTTTTTGGCCGAAAATATGGTGGCGTAGGTAGACACAGTGGCACGGCGTGTTTTAGCATCTTTTTAAAATTTTCCTGAGGGAGTCATCCCAAAGGGATCAAAAAGTTAAGTCTAACTTAAGTTTAAGTCTAAGTATAAGCTAAAGGTGCGTACCCTGCTTAGAGCACGGAATGATGCCTTTAAGTCAGGAGACCAGCAAGCTTACTGCAAAGAGGCACCAAAAGAGCCAAGGGCAAATATACACAACTCTTTGAGGAGCACTTCGACAATAACAATACCAGCAATATGTGGAAGGGGATCAAGACACTCAGTGGCTACAAGGACAGCACCCTACCAGACACCCTGAACCAGTTCTTTGCTCACTTTGACCAACACAACAGAGAGGCACACACCTGCCCTTCCAGAGAGAGACCCCATCCAGCTGTAGCAGCACCAGATCAGAGCCACTCTCCGCAGAGTCAATGCAAGGAAAGCTGTTGGTCCAGAAGGTGTAACAGGAATGGTACTTAAAACATGCGCAGATCAACTAGCAGGGGTTTTTACCACCATCTTTAACCTCTCACTACCTCAATGTATGGGTTTCACCTGCCTCAAGACAGCTACCATCAGTCCAGTGCCGAAGAAGAGTACAGTGAGCTGCCTAAATGACTATCGCCCAGTTGCCCTAACCCATCATCATCAAATGTTTTGAGAGACTTGTGTCACATTAAGGCTGCCATCCCTGCTGATCTTGATACACATCAGTTTGCATACAGAGCAAGCCATCAATACAGCCCTCACACACTTGGACAGCAGTAACTCCTACGTGGGGATGCTGTTTGTAGACTTCAGCACCGCTTTCAATACAGTTCTACAACATAAATTGGTTTAGAAGCTGGGCAACCTGGGCCTAGGGAGATCACTGTGCACCTGGATACTGGACATAGCAACAAACCTCAGAAGGTCAGGATTGGAGGGTGGAGTGCTTCAGGTTTCTTTGCTGACTTCACCTGTACCACAAATATCTCTCACCAGGTGTGGAAGGCACAACAAAGGACTTCATCAAAAAGCTCCAACAAGCCCGCCTACCCCAACCCCTACTAACAAACTTTTATGGCTCCATCCTCGAGAGCCTCCTGACGTACTGGTGTACAGTGCGGTTCAACAGCTGTACTAGGACAGGAAGACCCTGCAGCAGGTGGTGAGGACGGAAGAGCGGGTAATTGGAATCACACAACCCCCTCAGTGACACTTATACTGGCAGACTTAGGAGGAGAGCCAGTGGAATTATCAGGGACCCCACAAACCCCGGACAACCCCTCTCCCCTTTCCTCTCCGGAAAAAGGTACAGGACACTAAAAACAAAAACAGACTCAAGAACAGCTTTTACCCAAGAGCTGTTAAAGGTGCAACCCCACTACCACCGTCACGACCGATGGCTGAACCTCGGATTCAGGAGGAACAATGTGGTTTTCGTCAAGCCACAGCACACTACACACTACAGGATTCTGGAGGGGGCATGGGAGTTTGCCCAACCTGTCTACATGTGCTTTGTGGACTTGGAGTAGGCTTTTGTCCCTCAGTGGGTTGTGCTCCGGGAATATGACATACCAGACCCGTTGCTACAGGCCATTCAGTCTCTGTATTGCCGGAGCCAGAGCTTCGTCCGCATTGCTAACAACATGTTGAATTTGTTTCCAGTGGGGATTGGACTCCGCCAAGGTTGTCCTTTGTCACAAGGTATTGAGGGGTTCTGGATTGGGGACCATAGAATCTCGTCTCTGCTTTTTGTGGATGACGTTGACCCTTTTGGCTTTACCGAGCCAGAACCTTTAACTATCGCTGGAGTATGAAGCGGTCGAGATGAGTTCTGAGTTCAAGTATCTCTGGGTTTTGTACACGAGTGAGGGAAGAATGGAGTGGGATCAGTGCAGCCTCTGCTGTAAAGCAAAGCTTGTACCGGTTTGATGTGGTAAAGAGGGAGCTGAGGCAGAAGGCTAGGCTCTCAATTACCAGTCGATTTAAGTTCCTACCCTCACCTATGGTCACGAGCTTTGAGAGGAGCCAGTTGAGGTGGCTTGAGCATCTGATTAGAATGCCTCCCAAACGCCTTTCTGGTGTGGTGTCTCGGGCATGTCCAACTGGGAAGAGACCACGAGGTTGACCCAGAACACGCTGGAGGGAGCTGGTCTGGGAACGCCTTGGCGTGCCCCCAGAAGAGCTGATGAGAGGGTCGTTTGAATCTCACTGCTTAGGCTGCTACCCGCGCAACCTGACCCGACCCCGGATCAAGCGGAAGATGAAGATGAATTTATAAGCAATGCAATGCTGAATAAAACTTAACTTAAACTGCATATTTCACAAATAGCATGACACAATTTAAATTAAAGATTTATAAAACTGTCATAGGGCAGTGGTGGCTCAGTGGTTAAGGCTCTGGATTACTAATCCGAAGGTTGGTGGTTCAAGCCCCAGTCCCAGCAACCTGCCACTGTTGGGTCCTTGAGCAAGGCCCTTAACACCTTAACTTGTATAATAACTTATTAATGTAAGTCACTCTGGATAAGGGTGTCTGTCAAATGCTGTAAATATAACTATATTAATGTGTATAATTATATTAGTGTTTAATTAATGCACTGAATTACTTTAATGTTTGTAAATACAGTGCTTTCAGTGTTAATGTAATTGTTTTTCTTATTCTTTTTATTTATATTAATGTATGCAACTTTTTGGTGTGAGTAAATTAATATTTAATCATAATAATTGTTGATATATGATATGTAAACAATAATTACAAAAATTTATTCATTCATACAAAAAATTGCATACATTAGTGAAGCAATTATGTTTGAATACCCCCCATCTCCCCGCTGGCACTTTGGGGAGTGCCCCAAAATTAGTAAATTAGTTCAAAAGTATTTTGCACTATGCCTTCACAGAATAGCTGAACACTGAAGATGACATATTAGTACTAAAGTTTGAATATAATGTTGATACAACATGCCAAAGAAAAGCAACTTTTCTAAGCACATTTGTTAGCACACTGCTATCTGTTTAACAGTTTATTTATGCAACACAAGCCACAAACTAAAACTTTTTGCAGCTGGATCACTACAGCTCCTATATTCTACCATTACCGCTGTAATTTTGCTCAAGTGTCAAAAGAAACAAATTTTTTTCATAAATACAACTCACACCGTTAGCGATGACGTGATGATCACCTGGTTCGAATTCAGGGTTCTCATGGTTACACCTGAACGTTTCCTTATCAATAGCGCTCTGCTAATATAATATGTGTGTAAGATGGCGGGATGTCACGTTGCATGTAGGAAATATGCTAAACATTTATTTAGATTTATTTATTTTAAGTAGAAGGCGCACGGGACTCTAGAAGACAGAAATCCCGCCGGATGCTGGCTTATTTTGAAAGCTTTGTATATATTAGGTCTGTATAGATTGATAAAACTGTCAAATAATTGCTCAACTGGACCCGTGACAGCTAATATCAATTATTAAATCCTACTTACAGATAATTTCCGGTAATGATTCCCATAGATTTTTTGCAATTCTGTCTGATTTTATGGCATTTTTCACTTATTTTCTGCTCAAAACCAGAAATCACCTTGCATTTGTTATGACGCCATTTTGATTTAAATCAAATGAACGAAGAGTGGTGTGGCGGCGTGATGTCTTTTAATAATGTATTTATTTCTAAATAAGTTTGGCAGACGACATTGGTGCTCCAGTATTTGAATTTGGAGAAATAAAGGTACATCAAATTAATCAAATATAAAGGAAAAAAAATTTTCGTTAATGAAATGAAGGATCCCTCATACCACGTGACCTGATTCAAGACAAATCCCAAGATGTTGGGCGAGAGAAGCCCATCGAAGGTAATGGTTTGTTTTCACATTTTCTTTGAGATTTTTGTGTTATATTGCTCGATTATTGCTTATACATTGATGTTCAATGTTTGAGCGCAGTATCAATGGCTGATTTACATGCTTAAATATATACACACAAACACACACACAGTATTTATATTACCTGCTATTTGGTGCAATGTTAAACTGGGAGGTATGCTCCTGTGCTGCGGTACTAAAGGCAAGTTGATTATAATGACTATTTATTTGCTTCACCATGTTGTCAGCTGCTTTCTTTGTTTTCTAAAGAAGAAAAAACAAAATGAAAGTCAGTAGAGTTATTATTGTTGTATTAAACCTCAAATTCAAGCAGACAAAGTAAACTCCTTTACATTCTGTTGCATGCCCTGTGTCTTGTCATGTGTTACTGGTCTGTATAAAGCAGGAGTTTTAACAGAATGTACAGAGTATGAAAAGTACTATACGTACACCATCAGCTCATGTCAGACTACTGTATTTAAATTATCACATCTTCAAATTAAACCACTAGTTCAGGCATTTTTAAGAATACAAGAAAAAAAGCTTTTTTTTTACCCTTGCTTGTATTCTTGTTCTGTTGTGTTGTTAAAGAAAAAAAAAAAATACCTGTTCTGAAAATGAATTATTAGCCAACTAATTAATCAATTAATCAACCAACAAAGTAATTAATTAATTATCCAATCAATTAATTAAATAAACAGTCAGTCAGTTAATTAATTAATCAATTATTTCCAGTCTCGTTTTGGGTTTACATACTAAAAATCTGCCAAACAAAGAATAAACGAATGGCCTTACTAATAAAGTAAAATAATTTATTTTATTAGCACACTGTTGAGTACAAGTTTTCAAAAGAAAATCGCCATCAGCAAAAATCGGCATCAGCAGGTCACGCTTACAAAAAAAGGACTACCTGGATAAAGGACTATCAAAAAGGACTACCTGGATAAAGATTATGATTATGTCCATGTATATATGGATTTATAGCTCTTTGTTACTTTACACTGTCACACAGTGAAAGAACGCTGAAAGTTCTATCTTGTGGTGATGCTTCAGTGCGTCTGAAACTGGAAGTCTTGTCAAGGTGGAAAGAATCGTGAAGAAAGAAGAATATGTAAATGAAGAAATGCTGTGCTTAAAAAGCCTTGCTGTGATAAAAAAGCAGTTGGGAAAATCTTGAAAATGACTTTAAATTTAATTATAAAATTAATAAATTTCTTTGGGGGCTAATAATTTTGTGCTTATCTGTAAGTGTATATAGGAACATATGTAAAAAGGACAGCAGTTGTTGAAAGGTAATCTAAATCAAACCACCCAGCAGTTCTGGATAAATAATCCGGATAAAATGTATGTAGTCAAGATCATTTTGATAAGGTCAAAGGACAAACAGAGAAACTGACAAGCCTACACACACAACCTAAATGCAAAATTTCTGAATTATCTGCCATGAGAAATATCAGAAAAGCCTGTTCATGAGAAATAACCTGGCTAAAGTGGGGACATGGACAGGAATGGGAACACGGACGCAGGCAACAACAATACCCCAACAGCCTAGTGGCTGAGGGGCAAAAAAAGCAGTAACTTCAGCACTAATTCATTCATTGTAAATAATTGAACTAAACTGATTTTTTTTTTATTTATGTTTTTGATGTTTTTAATATTTTCCATAAAAAAGGACTATTTTTGTTCTGAAAATGCTTTTAATACCACAAAATACTGCCAGGTCCTCACCGTATTTTTACTAGTGTCAGCCACATTACCCGTAGCGCATTTATTCTGTTTTGTTTGGGTTGGTCTCTGTGGATTTTTTACAACCTCTTTTCTAGCCACCTTAAACTCTGGAGGGATTTGCTCCTGCTGTTCACGCTCTCTCAGCACCTGCTCCAGTCTGTGAGTGAGCTGGGCATGAAGCTGTCTGTGGCTCAGTCCTCCAGAGCTGCTCTGTGCTGAAAATGGCTGCCGTGGGGGTTCTGAAGAAGCGACAGATTCAGAACAAGGAAAAATGCACTAAATGGTGTCAGACACTATAAGCTCTTAATAAGTGTTCTGTTACTGCTACAAGGGGACTTATGTAACTGAAATCATAAAAATTTGAGCTAAGCTTAAATTACCTGATTTGGACTGATGTGAAGATTCTTGTTGACATGGAAATAAGGACCCAGAAACAGAAATTCTCTTTTTGTTAAGAGAGCTGTTACTTGGTAATCTGACAATGGAGTAACACAGAAATCGAATATTTACATACACTCGAGGCACCTTCATAGTACTGAATTATGAATGAAACACAGGGAATGCCTAACAATCCTGAATGTAATATATACACACATATAATCATACATACACACACACACAAACACACACACACACTTTATTTGGTGACTAAGTATTTTGCAAAAACACCTACACAGAAGTTTCTGTCTGCACAGCTGGCTGAGAGTCTAGTACTATACTGTTATCTTCTATAAAACAAATAAAAAAATCACATTAATATGTGTATACAGACATAATAAAAACGTAACACTCAACATAATTATACCTAAAGACTCCTCCTTGAACTCTTCGTCAGCTTGCACCATTTCCACTACTTTCTGTACAGGAATGTACTACAAGAACAGTAAGTAATTTTAATTAAAGAGATGAGGAACGATTCAACAGATATACAGAGAGAAACATCAGCACAGTACTGTACTGACAAAATGTTGTTTTTTTTTAGTTGTCTCCCACATTACACACTGATAATCTCACAGGGCAGACCTATATCTTCAATTTCTTCATTCGATGGTATTTACATGCAATCTATGTAGATAGGGTAATAATTATTGCACCTTTTATAGGTATCCATTTTTGAGGAAACAAAGGTAATTGAAAAACTGTTTCATGGCCAGGTATTAGTAGGTATGGCAATTACCTCAATATCTGTACCATGATCATGTTAAAATGTGACTCTCTAAGCCATTTGACATGAGCATTTCTTTGGTTATTATTGTGTCGCCTCAAGTACTTTTTATCAATTTTTTGGCTTATGATCGTTATAAGCAAGGTGGTTGTAAAGAGAGCTACTTTTGCTTTAAAATCGCCAGTTTGAACACCATGTGTGTTTGCTTGGGTTTTTTTTTTAATACATGATATTTTCATATAACAGCCCCTCTAATTTGTTAAGCAATCATTTTTGCTTACAAAGACAAGTTTGACATTTACAGTAAATGGGCTACTCAGCCTATCCAGAGTGACTTACATCCATTTAGCATTTATTTTAAATTCAACTGCGCAATTGAGGGTAAAGGGCCTTGCTCAAGGGCCCAACAATGGGTCTTTGTGAGTACTCGGGCTGAAACACCAGACCTTCAGATCAGTAACCCAGAGCCTTAACCACTAAGCCCAAATACAGGCCTATTGGGAAATCTATTCTAACATGAAATCTATTTTGCAGCTCAAAATCCTCTCAGCACCTCTCAGCACTGTTGATGTATGCCCAGTTTTTTTCTTCCTACATGCGTTTAATGAATGACGGCCAATCAGTGTGTGCACAGGTAGGTGAACAAGCAAATAGGTAATGAGTATGTCTTTGCTAACGGAACACTAGTTTTTGTGAATGTCAGTGTCCATGCAAAAACAACCTCTAAATCTACCACATTGGACATGGGATTTAGGATTTTGCATATTATACAGAATGCTTCTAGCAGACTGAACAAATTTCAACCTGTTTCACATTCATATGTCCCAAAATTATGTGCTTTCCAAAAGCACATATGTGCAGTTGGACACCATGAAACTCAATAACTTTTGAGCAGACTAAAGCCTGCCAATTTTAATGTACACAAAGTACAAAGGCCATAAAACCTGTGTATCATTTTGAGGGATGGCATGAATTAAATCTTGTTTTATTTAACTTGAAAATTTAGACTAGGTGTCCCAATTTGTGGTTCCATTAGCAAAGCCATATACTTATCCAATCTCTTGATTCAGACCGAATAAAATGACTGGTCAGGGCATTTACAGTCCTGAAGCTGGCACATGATCATAGCATTTGATTTATTCACTGCAATTGGGACGTCAAAATTTTTATTTTATTTTTTTTTAGTGGGGGTACAGAGTGGATATACAAAGTATTCACACCTCTGTTTAAATGACAAGTTTTAATATTACAAAATTAAACCTAATTTTAAATAATCTTTAATATGACCTATAACATGTACAATTCAAATGAAAAACATGCAAATCTTTGGAGATGTGAAAAAATAAATATTCAAATCCTTAAACTCCCAGTTTGTTGACGGATCTTTCTGATATTAAAACAACATTCAGTCTTTTTGGGTTTGAGTTGTTTAGCATGGCGCATCTTGACGTGGCCCTTTTCCTTGCATTACTTTACAACCTATTAAGATTGTTAAGGTATCTCCTCTGCACAGAGCTATTCAGGACACCCCCAGGATCTCCAGTTGGATTGAGGTTTGAGCTCTGGCTAGGCCACTCCTAAACTTTATTGTTTTTCTAAAAATGTAAATATTTGTTGATTTGCAGGTACTTTTCGGGTCACTGTCGTACTGAATGGTGATACTCCTCTTCATCTTCATTATTACCTCCAAATTGACTAAACCCCAGCTCCTGCTAAAGAAAAACAGCCCCAAAATATGATGCTGCCACCCCATACTTCACCTTGGGTATTGTATTCGTTCGGTGATATGCAGTGCGGTTTCTGCTATTAACATAGCTTTTGGAATTAGGTCAAAAATTCTACATATTTTCCAAATTTATTTAGTGATATCGTTGTTGAATGTATAATATGACTAGTACTCGCTAGAAATTCCTGCAGCTCACTCCAAAAGGCTACCACATGTATATATTTTAAAAATCCGCTATTCCAGGTATTTCTATTATCCCTAACCTCTATCTGTTTGTATTATTAACTGATTTTAAATATTTCTGATTAAAAAACATCTTTTTATATTGGCCTCAAAGCATGACTTCGGAAGTTCTATCAGTGACAGTGACTGTTAGTACATTTTCATTTAAATTTAGCATTTGGCAGATGCCCTTATCCAGACGGACTTTTTTTTTATCTCATTTTTCCACTGAACAGTTAAGGGTCTTGCTCAAAGGCCCAACAGTGGCATCTTGGTAATCAGTAACTAAAGAGGTTTAACCAATGAGCTACCACTGCCATATATACAGTATATAACTTTTGGTTTCCTTTTATTTATTTTCTTTAACGTTCCTTTTCTTTCATGTAATAACTGGAAAGACTGCGCCTGGCAGCTTAAATGCATTGTAACTAGCCAGATCTGCACAGAACCCTCTCTAACCAACCAGAGAATCCGACTGCATGTAGCGCTTTCGTTGAACCGACCACTCCTACACTTCCTTCATTGTATAAATACCAAAACCTTTGGAGATTTGATCCCACGACCCTGCTCATCGAATTAGTGCTGCCCCTCTGAGTTATTGATGATTTTTATTTACTAAAAGGTTAATGAAAAGGTTTATGAAACACAGCATGTTTTAATAGAAACAGACAAACTATGCATGCAAGCTTTCTGTGATTTCTGTTAAGTAGACCTATCAGTTGACCTTACTCTCTGGTCTGTTTTATTTTATTCAACATTGCCATGGCAGACTGCCAAAAAAAAAAATAATGCTTTAAAATGGATTTCATACATAATATGGAGAGTAAAAGTAATTACAGTCTTGCACACTGTACTGTTTGCAACAATTTTAACATTGTTAAATAACTGTAAAAGTCATGATGTGAGTTTAATAAGTGCTATTTGTTGATTATCATAGTCAGTGTCATTTATTCTAAAAGACTAGCTGCTAAGGATCTACATCATACACGAGTATTGTCACTATAACACATACACAGCGGATATTTCACTCACTCACATTTGCGAGATTTATGTTCATACATCAATGCCAGAAACAGCTAAAGACTTTTGGCCATTAAGGGCACTGTCTGCCTTGCCTGGTCAATTTACAATATGTACTTAGTCTTGAGATTTTTTTGTAGTTGAATTGTTATAATTTCATTAAATAAATGCAGTAGTGTCTGAAAATTTGTGATCCCTTTATAATTGTTTTATATTTCTGCATTAATATGTCCTAAAACAAAGAGATTGTCATACAAGTCCAGAAAATAAATAATAAGCCAGTTTAATAAACCACTAGAATTAGCAGTTACATTTGAAGGTGAAATCAGAGTTGGTTGTTTTCATCCAATTTGAAGACAGGGAACTATCGCAGTTTTTGATGCTTGTCAGGGCAGAAAAGGTTACAAAAGAGTTTGGATTCCACCAATTCACCATCAGATAGGTGGAGGAAATTCAAGACCCTAGTTACCCTCTCCAGGAGCAGCAAAAAATCAGTCCAAGAGCATATTATATACAATTGTATAATATTCCAGGTCTAAAATAAACCCTGGGTAACTTTTAATCAAATAAAGGCCTCTCCCACATTGGATAATGCTAATATTTTTGAGTCCACGATCAAAAGATGACTGAACCAATGTGGTGTGCATGAAAATAAAAGCCACTGCTCTCCAAAAAGAACATTGCTGTCCTTCTACAGTTTGTAAAAGTCAACATGGACAAGCCAGAAGTGTATTGGAAAAATGTTGTGGATGATTGAGCCCAAAATAAAACTTTTTTGTTTTAAATGCGAAAGTTTATGTCTGTAAAAGGAAAACACTGTATTTTAGAATAATAACCGTAAGATCCATCTGTAAATCATGGTGGTTGTAGTATCATGGGTTGGGCCCGTTTTGCTGCATCTGTGCCAGGACAGTTTGTCATCATTAATGGAACAATAAATTCTGATTTATACCAACGAATTCTAAAGAAAAATGTCAGGACATCTGTCTCTGAAGTGAATCTTAAGAGAAAGTGGGTTATGCCACAGGACAACCACCCTAAAGAAAAATGTCCCCCTAAAAATTATTGGTTAAAGAACCATAAATGTAATGTTTTGAAATGACCAAGTCAAAGTCCTGAAATTAATCCAATCGAAATGTGTGAGTAGTTCGTGTGAGAATAAACGGCCAACCGACTAACAAGTTAAAGCTGCTCTGAACAAAGGAACGGACTCCAATCCCTCCAAGTTGATGTGTAGGACTGATCAACAATCACCCTAGACATTAGTTATTACTGCACAATGGGTTTGAAAGCAACGGTTCACATACTTTTGCCACTCAAAAATATGTAATAATGGATCATTTTACTCAATAAATAAAAGTGTAATATTTTTTCTTATTTGTTTAACTGGGTTCTCTTTAACTACTCTTGGGACTTGTGTGAAAATCCAATAATGTTTTAAAACATATTTATGCAGAAATATATGAATTTTAAAATTATGACAAACTTTCAAGGTCATTGAAACGGTCATTTTTACTGTTGAAATAAATCAGAGCACAAAGAGAATAAATAAAATTGTAAACAATAAATTGCTGCTTTGTGGCCATGTCCAATAGTAAAAGTGCTATACAAATAAAATTGAACCGAATAGCAGTATGCTGTGGTTAAGAGCTAAAATAACATATTTTTGTTAACGTCCAATTATTTCAAACTGTAGTGTAACTTACCCGGTTGTATTGTTTCATAATCTGTTGAGTTTCTTGTCTTTGCTGAATATCCGAGCACTGTAGAACTGTAACCAACTATTTACCAAGAGAAACACAATTAATAACGATTAAAGAACTCTTAGGGCACTGTACACTTCTATCTACTACAGACCTGTTTTTCTGCGCTTTCCTTTTCTTCACTAACCAGACCATGTGATAATTTGGTAGATAAGAGCTCTTTTATTTCATGTTCTTTCCTCTTCTCTAAGGAGGCTACCATATCTAGAGCTGATCCCACATTTGCCTTCCCTGGGGCAGCTATGGTAAAACACCACAGGACAAAAAGCAAAAAAAATGAAATCATTTAATTAACATTATATACTTTCATCACTGTTTGCTGCAACTGTGAATCTATGATGGGGAGCATAAGAGAAAACCAGTAATGAGTCTTCCTCAAGTTCACAGCCGCTGAGAGCTCAGTGGTAACGGCACAGTCGTGTGCACTCACAGCTAGTAAGTTTTTTACTCTGAGTAAAAACATGATATGCACAATTTGTAACAAGCAAGGCCAGAGGCCCACCACAAAAACTTTCAGAAGAGCAAACTTAATAACACACTTAAAACACCATTACCAATCTGAATATGCACCGACTGATGAAGTTAATTGTAATGTTAGCACATTCACAGTTTTGGAGAGATGAGCAGAGTGGTTAACTGATAAGTTCACTTCAAGGTGGTTCACAGAAGGTTCTTGATATTGCATCCTTGCAATGGTTTAATTGGCAAAATATTATTGCAGCTGGCACACATCAAAGTTGCTCCTCGCAGATATCATATAATATAGACAGGATGCGCTCCACATCAGATTACTGAGGCACTGCAGACCTGAGCTGTAAACCTTATTATATTTTTTTTCTTTTCATGCTGCTGTAATCAGTACAAATTAAGATCAAGGACAGCAGCATAAATATTGAGAAAATGTGATCAAGACAGCTCATGACCACAGTATTTTTTTTCTGAGTCGCTCCTAGATCGGCAAGGGAAGAGTACAACCTGGACAGCTCGCCAGGTAATTGCAGGGCGAAAACACGCTGTTGGCAATGCAGCCTACTCTTGATGAAAATCAGCAATGGTTCTTTTACATGCCTCTTACCACAGACAGTGAGAGAGATGGCTGGCCTTTGATAACCCAGTTAGCTGCACTGAAGGGCCAATAAAGTCGTTGGAGAAACAGTTGAGTTCTTAAAACTAAAAACAAATTCTTACCTTCAAATACTTGAATTGTTGCTTTTCATGTTAAGGATGAATTAGAAATGGTACGAGCTGTATTGCATGCTAACTTCATAGCTCACTGATGCTAATTTGCGTTCTAGTAACATAGTAACATGTCTGTCTGTTGCACTGTGAAGAAAAGGATGCATTCAAATTCATGAATAATTTTTTCCCCCCTAACTGCGACTACATAGAGCTCTTAAAAATTATTATAAATATTATTTGAACAAAATATAAATAGTAGGTAGCAATGGTTCAACCTCTCGCTCCGCTCCCTCACAAGCCTCTTCAAAGTACTTAGCTCCACCAAATGTTAGGGATAATTATCACACACCACACACTGTGTACTTGTATATTTTGTTAAATATTTTAAAAATATTTTATTAAAACACAAAATATACAGCATACATCTGCAGCTTGAATAGGAACTACAGGCCAAATTTGGGTAAACTCCAATGAACAGTTTAAGAGGAGTTGTGGATAGAAAAAAGTGTAACTATGGATGAATACTGACGCGAGACGACTCAAAGTGATCTCTATGTGTTGCGCCAGCTTCTCTGGTGGGTGACACCATAAAACATTATGCAAAACAGTAAAAATACAGATTGGCTTACATGCTGACACACAACTAAATGGGCTTCTGCCAAGTTTACGTCCTGCACTGCCAGAGACATACATACATGACTCTGACACCTTACTCCTCAATGGGGTTACCATCTGGAAAAAAAGATATACATAAATAAAATTACATATTAATAATAATTTTAATAACATTATTGGGATGAGAAACCAATCTTTTGTAATAAGTATAAGAATATTACAAATAATGACATGAATAAAAACATCAGTCAGTAAAATCACATTTTACACTAAACAGAACTGAATTAAAATGATATCATTCTGTACATGGCTTTATGCATCATGCTGCTAATATTTTATTAGCTGATCGAATAAAACAAGCAGGTGTACAGGTGTAATATATAAATATGAGTATATGCAAAAAAAATAAAATCTGAATTAAAAAAATCAGTACTTACTAGGACTACTAAACAAATTAAACATTGTTGTACTAACAATACAGCGGTGGCTTAAGAGTTTTCTTACTGTGAGCAATATAAGCTGATATGCTAGAAAGAAAAACACATTGTGTTTTTTCATATAATTTTACACATTTTTCATCATGTTATAAAAATTATATTGCCTGCTGGCTGATGCGTTGGGCATCTTTGTCATGGGCTGCCAGTGACTGACAGTGGGCATCCCTCCTCACTGAAGAAGGTAATTTTTTTTCAATGCATTGAGAGGAGCCCTGACTCTCAGGAAAAAGAACCTGCTTACAAGACATAAATCCAGCTGTTAATAAAAAAAAGCTCATTTAGAATTTATCTTAACTTTATTATAATGCAAAATGTGGTCTTATTTGTGGATAATTAATGCCAACAGTGTGTTATAAATCAATTATGACACAAAGCAAAATGTAAAATGTAAAACATTTGTGTGAAAATTGTTCCTACACTGAACCTGAAGTGGGTTTTTAACTATTTCAATTGCTATTTACTCTGTTTCATGCCTCGGGTGTCAGAATTAATGAGATGGACTTATCTAGTCATTAAGTAGATATTGTAAACATGCTCAAAAGAAAGTGAAAGTTTGTTGCACATCCACAGTTGGAACAAAGAGGACAACTGGGAGAATGAATCACAACCAAGATTTGAAACTGAGAGAGGAGATGCTGGGCAACAAGAAAGGAATGAATGCAGAGTTCTGGGTTCACAGGTCAAATATAGCCACTCAGATCCCAAGCATGGGTGACACCGGTGCACAGCAGAGGATCACTGCTACACCCAAGCCAGCTTTTTATCCCCTGTTGACAGGGGTGGGGGGGGTTATGTCACGGCACCATCCGCCTGAATGTCCGGCTATCCGAAGCACTTGAGCTTTACCATGTCCCTAGGTGGCTTCCATCTAAGGTCAACTTCTCTTGTAGTTGTTTTCCTGGAATTTCTTCAAACTTGAAACAGGTTGGACACAAGCTAATGATACATATATTATAACAGTGATTGGGTGAGTTATATCCCTTGAGATAGTCAACCCTTGAGATGTCTCTATGTCCCTTATCATATTTACATGAGTGAATATCATGCAGCTTATAGGTACGATGGAATCTGCTTTTACACTTGTCAGCCTTTGCTTCATTGATCCAGTTACTATATTTTGTATGTATAAGTTTAATATCCCATTTTACATAGTAGCAATGATGTCAAACAAGATAACTTACAAGCCAAGAGGTATGGGTACTGGGGACTTCCTTTTAAGTTCCCTGAATTGATATCATCACTAAATTGTCAAATTTTATAAAACGTCCAACACTCCCGTCTTACGAAAGAAAATCCAAAGTAAAATCAGTACTATGATCCAATTTCACAGAAGATAACAGTGACCTAAAGTTGGTACGTGACACTCCCCTTTCACAAGATTTATAAGTATACCTGATCTCAATACTCATACTTATAGAGGTATAAATAAAAATAATATTAATTTTTTTAATTTTTAAGCATTTCTGTGATGTCCTGCCGTAGGATTTAGGTCATGTCTGTCTATTTGTTCTGCTCTCTCCTCTCCCGTGTGTGTGTTTCTGATTACAGGCTCCGCCCTGATCATTCCCACCCGTTCCTCATCACGGCCCCAGGATAAAAGCTCGGCGACTTTCCCTGGCGGATTGCCAGATCGTCTTGTGCCGTCATAGAGAAAAGGACGTATCTCAGTGTACGCACCATGATCCAGCTGTTTTTTTGAAATTTTCTCACCTGTGAACCTTCATCCAGAATTATTTGAACAGTTGTTTTTACAACAGATGTGGTAGTTTTTCCAATAAACTTCTGAAATGTTGTCAAAAAAGTGGAAAAACTTGTTTTCAGTTAAATGTAGCTAAACATTTTACCAAATTTATATAACTGTAATTCACTGTTTGAATGCTTAAAATAAATTGATAAGTATTAAAACAAACCATAAACACCACAACTCACTTTATTCTTTGCTTCTCCATAGACTTTCTTGGTGGTCTTGAGGATGTCTAAGGAGGAGCAGAAATGGATGGCGAGTCTGGTGCCCTCAATACTGCTCAGACACAAGGGCTCAGTTAGAACCAGCTGCAGCACTTTTACACCATTCTCCTCTAGGAATGCAGAGACAGATACAGTATGGTAAAGATTTTGCTCTCTTTACTGGACCTGATCATAGGTTTTTAATCATATCAACTTCAACTGCACTATGAAAACACCTTAACTGAAATTTGTACCCAAAACATTATATTAACTAGATTTGTGTCATTTATTTTACCCTCTACTGTGTAACTGTGGACTTCATTTTCTGTTATGCATAGAGTGTCCCACTGGCTCCCCTGTTGGAAAATTCAAAATCTGTCAATGTTTCAGGAGTTGAAATGGTGTAAAAATCAAATCAAAGAGGAAACCAAACAAATACCTTTGCCTCCTCATCAGCAAGACAGAAATAGAAGGAGATGCTTTGACTTCCTAGATTGAAGTCGATCCAAAACTCATGAAGCTTCTCATCCACAGGCATGAGCAACTGTAAGAACAATACCATGTTTTTAAAGCCTGGGTGGGAATTTTTAAAATCATTAGCTGTGTTGTCCACAAGAGCATGTTGCCTGTAGGATAACAGGCTGGTGCCCCTTCAATTACAGGATAATTTTTCCTTGTCCAGCTGCTTAAACCAAATCGTAACACTATTTTGCTCCTGCTATCGTAGTGGTAAATATCTATAGATGTGTCTCTGACAAATTATGTGTAATATTTATCGTTTTGCCACCGTTTGCAACACAAATTGGATGCTAGGGATGTGTAGGGGGTTGAAGAGAATTTTTTTTAGATTCCTCCCTAATTTAATTTACTATGTAAAGCTGCTTTGTGACAATGTCAATTGTAAAAAGCGTTGTACAAATAAAACTTGAATTGACTTGACTAGTTGAACATTAATATCAAAAAAGACAAGTCGAGCTGATGCATGCTGTGCATGGACAATGTGTAAGAAAAAAAATCAATTCCCGCTGACTAATTGGTCCGAGGCTAGTTATGGAAGTAATGGAGGCAGGAAAAATAACGGCAGGCTTCGCTGCCACATAAGATCATTACCCACCACCAGGTGTCACTGAAATCCCGTTTAAAATGAGAGGAAACATGATCCAAGATGACCGCACCAATGGAGGCAATTAAACATGCAAAAATACACTTCTAACACTGCTAACAAGGTAGAGCAAACTTTTTTGACTCTGACTGTTTTTGAGAGAGGGTGGTCGAGCAAACGGTACCACCAACATTCGGTCTAACCACTGATTCAAGAGTGACCGGGTAAACATGTAGGAAAGTGGGCACAACTTGCTCAAAGTGCATACTGTTCCAGGGGCAACTTTTTCCAATTTCCTTACATCAGTAGGGTACAGTATTTCTACCAAACAAGGACTTTTCAAATGTTTGTACTGATTCTTAAGGAAAACATTAGTGCAATAACAATTTACAAAGACCTTATGGAAAGCTCCTTTAGGCAGTGCCTATTTTATTATAATACAGAAGTGCACTCCAGAGGGTACAACAGACACTACTTTGTATTTTATGTAGTGAAATTTTAACAAGAGAATGAAGTAATCTGCAGTTAAACCATCAAACCCAGGAGGAGGAGAAAACTCTGTGCAGTCGAGAAAGACCAGCTAATCAGAAGGTCCAGGATATTGTGATATATGAGGGAGCCCAAAAGAAAAAAAATTGATGAAAACCTAGTGTTTTGTGGTTTGCTCAAACATTCCAAAGGAAAGTGGAAACGGTGTAATGTGTTTTATTCCAGGAACAAGACCTATGAAGCAGCATGGGTTTCAACTTGTGGGAGTGAGGAAAGGTGAAGTAATTATTATATTAGTATAGCAACTAGTAAATTATGTTGCTATAAGAAGATGGTGAGCATTATTAGACGCTATTAGCAGATGAAGATGTTCAGTCATCTGTGGATAAATATTTAAAGGACGTGTCTTAAGCTTTTTTTTTTACCATGATTATGAGTATAAAGTGATAACAATGCTAGTACTAGAGTGCACCCGGGTCGTACTGCACTCACATTGGCCCCCTTAATGAGCCAAGACACTTTAAACTTTCCACTATCCGAATGCTTCCGAAAACGCCCTCATCGACATTTTCCGCCGAAACTGACTGCTGACGTCATTTACAGAAAACACTTTAGTGCAGAAACGATTCATTCAAAATGGTGACATCTTGCGTTGTTGGCGGGTGTAGCAATAACTACTCGGAGAACCAATACAACCCCCACTGAGTCTTCTCTCTCCATCAGTGGCCGACTGACCCTGTAATATCCGTGAAGTGGAAACGATTTGTGGAATCCACGAGGAAATGCAGTACCCAGTATTCGCCCTGTGAAAACCGACCCACGCACAGCCCAAGGTGGCTGTAGTGAGAGACGGAAAACGACCGTGACTAAGCTGAATTTTAGAAGGGTATGTTTACTTTTAATCAAGTATAGCTCAACTTAATCGGCCCTCATACTAGTAGTATATAGATATATGTGTGTGTGTGTGTGTGTGTGTGTGTGTGTGTGTATATACAGTACAGACCAAAAGTTTGAACACACCTTCTCAGTTTCCTTTCTTTTCATGACTATGAAAATTGTAGATTCACACTGAAGGCATCAAAACTATGAATTAACACATGTGG
>JAOUQZ010000017.1:12595905-12607341 GCA_028564935.1 Neosilurus hyrtlii
CACACTTGAGAATAGATCACCATCAGCTTCTCAAAATAAATAAATAAACAAAAAACAAATAGATAGATAAATAGATAAATAAATAAATAAAAATTTAAACGTTATATCCCTATTTTAGGCTCCATCCAAAAAGTGACGCATGCTCCCCTCCGTAGAGTTTAATGATGGCATGTGCACACTCATGAGTGCACTTCTTGTCAAATGGTGCACTGCTTGAGTCAAGGCATTAGTGTGTGTTTTTTTAGTGCTAAGAGCACAAACTAGATTTCTCATCCAGGTTTATTTGCTTTCATACAAATTATAAGGATAAACTCTGCAAAGAAAAGGCTCATTTAAATAAATTACACAGCTATGCTTGTTGCTCTCATATGACATTTTTAGCGGAGAGAGAGAGAGTCTGTTGGCTTGTTGCTTCATATCTGTGAAACGGCACAACATAAACACGGCACTGAATCATTTTGTCTCTGTCGTTAACAAAACTAATAAAATATAAAAGTCGACACTGATGGAAACTATTAAATGATGTAGAAAGAACAGGAATAGCATGTTCCACATAAATAATTATTCACAGTGGATCAGCTGATAATGTTGAGCCTAATTAAAGTCACAGCTAGACCCGCCCAGTATTTCTTCATATTTTTTAATTATTCATTCATTCATTCATTTTACAAGCTGTCTAATCCATACTAGTGTTGCAGAGAAGCTGGAGTCCGTCTTAGCCAACTCTGGCCAAAGGCGGGGTACACATACAAACTCTACACAGAAATGCCCTTGCCAAGCCAGGGACTCGAATCCACGATGTGAAACGTTAATCCTTACTTGATCGTGATGGTCTGGTTGGCTGTTCAGGGTGTACCTCTCCGCCTTCATTCAGAGTCGGCTGAGGTAGGCACCAGTCTCCACCCTAGAGGATTAAGTGGTTTGATGAAAGAATAAATGAATGAATTTTCTGAGATGGCTATGGATCTTGAGAAAATTTCTAGCAAAATAACATAGCAAATTTCTTTCAAATTGTATGTTTTAACTGATTTTTTTTCAATGCTTACATGAAATTAGCCAACTGTCTTCATCTCTAGCCATCTGTCTTTCATACACATCACCTGTATTATTAGTGTTTCATTGTGGCTTTGGTAACAAAGCCTTATAGAAGGACTCCAGGCCTTTTGTTTCAGGTCAGGTAGAATCTAACGTTTTATCACTTCCAGTTCCTTTGCTTTCATATCTTATACCCTGAGGTGGGATTGGTATTGGCTAATGTGCAGTGGGATGGGATCACATAGGCCAAAAAATAAAAAAATTCAAGAAATACATACAGGCTTCTCTTCACTGCATAATTAATTATTCACAGCTGTATCATTTTTGATGATTTTAAAAAGGAGCAGTATTTACAGTGCTACAAATTAAATTATGTAATAGCTACTTTAGTTCAAAGAAGTGTGTGTGTCTGTGTGTGTGTGTATTGAATAATAATATCCAAGTCATTTAGTGGATATTATTGCTCTTGACATGACAGTGACACATTGTATCACAATGCTACCCTGAGGTCAGCTCGCTTCTGTGATGTAAAGTGCTCAGTAATCTCATGCATGTTTTTTCTGTCTTTTCTTTCAGAACTGGCTGGACCCATCAAAAGAGATCAAAAAACAAATTCGGTGTAAGTTCAAAGAGAAAATACTCTTCATATACCCTATACCCTTACTTCACAAGGTTTTATGAACCATATATTCATAAAAAACTAAAAGTTCAGTGTACTACTGCTGTTAAGTATACTAATGCTATAGTAATAATAATAATTTGAATAAGAGTAATAATAACAATAATAATGGGCGGCATGGTGGCACAGTGGTTAGCATGTTCGCCTCACAGTAAGAAGGCTTAGGTTCGATTTCCGGTCTTGGGTGATTCTGTATGGAGTTTGCAGGTTCTCCCCATGCTTCCGTGCAGTCCAGTTTCCTTCCACAGTTCAAAAACATGCACAATAAGCTAATTGACTATTCCAAATTGCCCTGAGGTGTGAGAGTGATTTTAAATGGTTGTTTGTAACCCTGCAGTGGCCTAGCAAGTTGTTTACGGTGTGACCTGCCCTCGCAAAGAGCTGTCTGAGATAGGCACCAGCCTCTCCGCAACCCTACAGGGATTAAGCAGCTTAGAAAATGAATGAATGAATAAATAAATAATAATAATAACGATAATAATAATAATAATAATAATACTAATAATAATAATGGTGCTACATAAGTCCTTGCAGTACTTGTGTATATTTTGGACTTGTTTAGTAACTTATTAATGTGTAATGAGATGACTAGTACTACATGTCTGTAGGCACAGTTAATGTAAACATAAACAAACATAAAAGAGCTATGTAAAACTTGCAATAAAAACTCAATGTGCAAGTTATATTTGTTTTAAGCAACCTCTATAGAGATACTGACACTGAACTAATTTCCTTCAGACCTGCTGCTTTGTGTCTGTAACTTCGCTGATTACAGCAGTTTTTAATGATGCCTGAACCTGATTCATGTTAGAGTTATACTTTGGAAAAGGCAACAGTGTAAACTGCAATCCTCTCTCTCATCTTGCTCATGTGTCACTCACGGTGTAAATTAGGCTTCAGAGTGCTATTAATGTCTTCGTGTGATGATGGCATTCACTTCAATAGCAAAGAGAACCCCAGTCTCTAGATGTCAGGGTTAATAAATAAGACAGGTTGCACCCGCAGAAGGTTGCACCTTATATGGAGCACCTGATTCTGTACTTGAAGTAGTAATAAACAAATGTGTGTTCATACACTTGTATTAAAGAGGCTGAAATGATTGCTTGTTTAAATAAATGTTTGGGAAACAAATCAACAGTTTCTCTGGGACTCACTTATTCACATGACTGGATCTGCTTGATGGGGATACAGTCCTGTATATGCCGGAACAGGTTATAAAATGCTCATTCAAATTGACTGCTACTGAGTTAAAGACAAGTTTGAACACATGAATTTAGGTTAAAAATTAGTGATATGAATAAATGTACATTCCCAGACTGAATTTTAATGTATAGTGATCTCTTAACCGATTGTTTTTGTCCATTGGCTTGCAGTAGGCTCCTGGCAGTTTTCATTTGCTGTCAAGTTCTATCCTCCTGACCCATCACAGCTGATAGAAGACATCACTCGGTAAGTGAACTGCATTTGCACATAAATCTTCAGCAACAATTTCTGAACATTACTATGTAACATGCATGTGTTTTTTCTCCGGATGTAATGAAACATTGCATGAAACATGATGAATTTGGAGTTTTATGGTGAACCTGTAGAACCTCTGTTTGTAGCAATTTTAAAAATATAAACTATCACTATTATTCAGTTTTATGAAGTGGGCGGAACAGTGGCGTAGTGGTTAGCACATCCGCCTCACAGCAAGACGGTCCTGGGTTCAGTTCCCAAGTTTAACAAGGGCGTTTCTGTGTGGAGTTTGCATGTTCTACCTGTGCTTGTGTGGGTTTCCTCTGGGCAGTCCGGTTTCCTCTCACAGCCCAAAGACATGCACATTAAGTTACATGGCTGTTGCAAATTGCCAGTAAGTTTGTGTGTGATGGTCCTGCTATGGGCTCATATATTGTTTAATGTTTGATTTCTCAAAACAGAATCGGAAAGACAAACAAAAAATACCCAGCATGGTTTGTATTTGTGTTTTTAAGCCAGAAAGATAAAACAGAAAATAAAGGAGCAGTGCAAACTAGAGGGTGACATGGGAGTGGATTTTTACTCCTGTCCCATCCCACTCCCACAGAAAAAAATCTTGTCCCATCCCAATCCCGCGGCAGAGTAAAAAAAAAAAATCCTGTCCCCTCCCACTCCTGGTAAAATGACTCCCACTCCCATCCTGCTCCCATTAAGAATGACTCCTGCTAATGTACCACTTCTATTTATTTTTATGCCTACCTCAGTTGAATAAACCCAAATATAACATATAAAGTTGCATTTTACTAATTTATTGAGCACTTGTTTCCTTTAAACAGTGACATTACTTTTATGTTTTATGTCTTTTATGTTATGTCACACACGACTCTCATGAAGTTCAGAAATATTAGCAACTTCTTTGCCAGTTCTGTGAGCTTAATAGATAGGTCATTACTTCTGACTTTGTGTTGCTAATAAATATTTACCACATCGGTTTCTCCGCTGGTGTTTGCTCCCTCAATTGATGTTTTTCTTTTCATTCCGGCAGAAAGCAGCGGCCGGAAGCACTGCTGGCTTCTCAGGTCCGTAGCCAGGATTTTGAATAGGAGGGGTTTCCTCAAAACAGGAGGGTAGAACTTTTTGTCCGACCGGAGGTATGGGGGAAGGAAGTCCCCCTGAAGCTCCTGATTAAAGTTAAAAATGGCTTTGGTTATAAATTTTAAAATAATAAACTATATACCTGTACAGTGCCTTTAATTTGAGCAGCATGTAGAGGAATGTTTTTTATTAACAAGATGTTACATCACTTGCTTTATGGTTTTCTTAGCAGAGCAACCAAACAGGTACAATAACTACCAATACTTAAACACTAAAGCCAATTTCTGCAACAACAGGGTACAACAACCTGTTACAGATATCAATCTGCTCAGTCCAGCTATGTTTGTTTACAAGCGCAAAGTTCCTGTCTACCCATGACCATGTCACTGTATGTCAACTCCTGAATATCACTACAAGTAGAAAAGTAAAAAGAATGATCAGTTGAGGGACCTATTAAAGCAGAAAACTGTCATGAAAGAGGCTAAAACTTCTTTTGATACTGTGACGTATCTACAAATATCTAATAAATAGTACATGATGATATGCAACAACACTCCCAGTCTTTTTAGAATATTTAACATAGGATAATGGTTAGCTCCACAAATATACAGGCATCACCCAATATTTGGGGCTTAGTGGGTAAAAATGATTCTGAAAGCTTTAAATCCATGGGGGAATGATAACTATTCACATACACATACCACAGACTCCTTATCAGAGCCATTCTGTATGGAATGCTGATATTTCAACAAGGTCATGGCTGAAGATTTACAACTGTCATTGGTCGTAAGCCAGTGTGGCGAAATCATGGAAACTGCAGTACAATTATGATTTAGCCCTGAATCACTACTGGTCCGTACAAATTGCAACTGGTCCACAAATGTACATGCGTTTCGGGGGCCAAAAATGCATAAGAAATAGCACAAATTGTCTTATAATGCAATTTATTTTAAGACATGTAGAATTTTTCACCACTGTTAGCCACTATAAACAAAGGTATTTAATATGAAAGAGTGAAATATGGACACAAATTAAAAAGTTTCTTTAAGAAATTTGCATATACACTATGCTACAGTCAACCTCATTCATTCAGACTAAGTGTTATAACAGACTGACTGTTCATCATTTTACAGCAGTATTTTAGAGCAATTTTAGATTTTCTGTTCAGGCTTGTTGGCAGCTTCTGATCATTGTGGTGTTACTGTTAACACCTGTAGCAGTGCTGGCTGCATGACGGCTTTCAAATCTGCAGCCATTTCACACTGAGGCTCTGGAATTGGCTCAAAACAATCTTCAGTAAAATGGTCTCTACATTTAACTCGGTTAATCCATTCATCACACAATTTTGCTGGGTTGGACGATCAGGTAAGGGGAAACACCTAATAAATCGACCACATGATTTGTGTGTACACTGTTTGTAATCATTCGGGTTTACAAGTTTCCTCCAGCATCGTCATTTCCCATAATATCCTGGGCTTTGCTCAGTGTAGCAGCCCTAAGGATGAACCAGAGTCTCTACCAGGAGTTTGTGTTTATATTTTTCTGAAGTCTTTTAAACACTGTGAACTGTGCACTATAGAAAAGTAAATGAAACTAATTTTTTTGCTGCCTCCTAAACATATTTGTTTACAGCAGAATACTTTAACTCTTTCACCCAAAAACAACCAAAAACTCAAACAGTTTCATTTTAACAGAAATCTCTCTGATACAAATAGCACTAAATGCCTGCTCTGTTTAACCAAGAGATGCAACTCTATGGACAGCTAACCGGCATGCTAGCTGTTAGCATTGGAAAACTTCCTTGGAGCTCCAGTTCACATTAGCTAAACACAACAAAATACATTCGCTAAATTTACAAATTTACATAATTTACATTCACCACAATCAATATGCTGTGTTTATCAGAATGAGAATCAGAATACTTTATTGATCCCAGAGGAATTTGTGTGCACACAGTTGCTTCATACCAAGTAAAGAAAAGGATAAGATAAAGTCTCAATAAGAAAATTACAAATGTCTATATATATATATATATATATATAGATACACACACACAATATATATATACACACAATATACAATTATAACTGGTAATATAATTTATAACACATCATGGTAATAAATGAAAGAGGCGAAAGCACTGATGAAAATACCTGAGCAATTAACTGCTCATTCTGTTGTGCTGCATCCCTTGTGAGTGTCCCGGAAAATCAATAACAACAGGTGTAATGACGTCACTTGCCGGCACACTTGCCAGACTGAGCTAATCTGGTCCCCGATTCCACCACTAGCGCCTTTATTCCGTCTAGCGAGCCTGGCTGGCTGCCTGTATGACATCAGCCATTCGCTGAGTGAGGCACTGAGGCTCTCCACAGGTGTTACTGTTTTCATAAAACTGGCCAATCGCTGAAAAAAAATGTAGGGTCATCTAGGCGGACTTTTGGCGGAATTTGGGTGGTTCATTCGAATCCTCCGAAATCCCCCTCACCACGGGCCTGGACTTCGGGGTTGTGTAGTTCTTTTGACTTGTGTTACAGTGTACGTTTATTGAAACAAAACTACAAAGTGGCTGTGCCTGTCCTATTTTTTTTTTTTTTGTTTGTTTGTTTTTTTGTCCTATTCCTGCTTCCCTGTGATGGCCTGGTGAGCTGTCCAGGGTGTACTCTGCCCTCGCCTGGAGTCGGCTGAGATGGGCCTCCCCGCAACCCTAATTAGGATTAAGCAGTTCAGAAAATTACATGACATGACATGACATTTCTGCTTCCAGTAACTTTTTTACCCTGTACCATCCCAATCACGTGATTAATAGTAAAGTTTACTCATATCCTGTGGGAATTCCGTGACCCGTGGGATTCCTGAAAAATGTCAGCTTCACGTACAAACCACTGCATGACCGGAAATGTACAGCAATAAAGAATCCATGGTTAAACCAGCTGCATGTAAATTCTGGGGTGCAACTTTTAGGGGTACACTGGTAATAGCGTTGAAAGTGGAAGTGATATGTCCATAATGGATTTTATTGATCGTAAAATGCACATTTTAAATTAGTATAAATGATCAGTCCCTCTCAAATCACTTCAGACTGACCTACTCTACACTCACCATTTCTACAGCCCAAAAATATTGGAACAGCAAGGCTAATTGTTATTTTACTAAAAAAAAAAATTTGTGTGTGAGATCAAAATTTGAATATGTGAAGAGTAAACTGCTTTTGTTTCCTGGTATTTACGTCTACATTTTATTCATTTTCTGAATCGCTTAATCCTAATTAGGGTCATGGTGAGGCTGAAGCCTATCTCACCAGACTCTGGGCGAAGGCAGGACACACCCTAAACAGTCCATCGCAGGGACGCAACACACACACTCACACCTAGGGGCAGTTTGGAACAGCCAATTAACCTAATGTGTATGTATTTGGATTGTGGGAGGAAACCATTGTACCCACATTAAACCAACACAAGCACAGTGAGAACATGCAAACTTCACAAAGAAATGCCTTTGCTAAAGCCAGCACTTAAACCCAGGACCTTATCCACTATGCCACTGTGCATCCCCTTTATTTACCTTTATCAAAGTGATGGAAAGGATAAAGTATAGAGAAAGAAGGGGCTTGCAAAACTATTCACCCATTTGCATTTTTCCTATTTTGTTGCCTTATAACCTGCAATCTAGATTGAGTTTACTAGAATTTTTTGTAAATGGACCAAAGCAAAACTCTCCAGAATGGTGAAGAGAAAAAAAAACAAACGTATTAAAAAAAAAATTCATAAATGAATGAATGAATGAATGAATGAATGAATGAATAATAAAAGTGGTGTGTACATATGTATCCCCCTCTTGGCTATGGCAATCTGGTGCTACTTATAACTTTAGAATCACATAATTAGTTAATTGAGTGTGGTTTGAAGTGTTTAGCACACCATATTTAACTTATAATATGTTAAACATAACATAAATATCAACTATATAAGACAATTTTAGTTTGTTTTCCTTGTATTTCCTGTTGTATATAATAAAAAGCCTTTATGAAGAAGAGATTTTTATTTCTTAACTTTACACTCATTTTTTGTGTAGGCTAAACAGATCAGTGCTTATGCTCCCTAATGATATGTGCTACTTAGTGATTCTATGCATGTGTAGTCCCACAGTCACATGTTTAAGGTTAGGCTTTTAGGCTTAAAATTTAAGATTTAAGTATTTGGGTTAAAGGTTAATGTTAGGTTTAGGGTTGACTATTGACTCTTTGATAGAGCACAAATCCTCAGAACACCGGAAAAGATGCTGTTAGCTACAACAGAGCTATTAACTGGATCGAAGCACAGGACTTGCCCCACGTGCATCAGTGATATGGCTAGAATTTTTAAAAAATCGTTTCAGTGCTGAATGTACTTTGGGCTAGATTTACTAAGCAGGACAAATGGCTGTAATCCTAAAATAGAGCTTATGGGTGTGGTCAGATTTGCGGATGATCTACAAACAGTGCACTGTTTTCTAAACACAGGAGCCACCAATTCATTTCATTATGACACCCAATCTGCCATGAGCTGCAAAATATTCAGGCATTGGTAAATGAATACCAGGTCAGGCTCAGCTTGTTGGCTGTAACCTGAAAAGCATATAAACATTCCTTATACTCAGTTGTTTGTAAAACCCCATGGCTATGCAAAATACTGAAATGCAACGGCAAGATTCTCTGTAGGAATTATCTGCGATGCCTTTGTGCCACAATAATTGTTACCATGTCAGTTTGCAAAAAAATTGACATTCTTTTTTTGTGAAACAATTTCAGAATAATGGTCATCAATGTAAAATTGTGAAGACTTTATACATCTTATCATTGGTGTGATTCAATGTTAAATAGAGTAAGAACAGCATTTTTTTGTATTTCTGATTCAGTTTTAAAATGAAAAATAAAAGAACAAACAATACACAAATTCAGTATTGTGAATTAAATCGTTTAAATCATTATGCCCCTAATGTTTAACATATGGCCACATTTCTCACATCATGTGTTTTTAATTATGTAAACAGTAATGATTTATATCATGAGCGCTTCATTAGATGCGAGTCCTGCTTGTTTTCTGAATGGTTGCGCTGCATTTGTATCTGTGTGTTTAGGTATTACCTGTGTCTTCAGTTAAGAGAGGACGTGCTGTCTGGGCGCTTGCCATGTTCATTTGTCACACACGCTTTGCTAGGCTCATACGCTGTACAGGCTGAACTGGGAGATTTTGATCCAGATGAGCATGGACTAGACTACATCAGTGACTTCCGTTTCGCTCCCAACCAGACACGTGAGCTGGAAGAGAGGGTTATGGAACTTCACCGGACCTACAGGTAAGGGAGCATACCAGAATATTGTGTGTATTGTGTGTGTGTGTGAGTTTGTGTCCCAGGCCACCAACTGCTGCTTTAAGTTTCAAGTTTATTTGTCATATACAGGTAACAATAAAACATCACTACCGGCAATGGAATTCTTGGACTCAGAGCCCTCTCAAAATTGCACTTAAGAAACAAATATTGCACATAAATTTAGCATTTTAATATAGCATTGTTTAATAGACTGAATGAATGAAAGTTCACAATGGTTTCAGGCAATAATTACAATGTTTATTAAAACAGGTACACAGAACCCCTTCACATGGTTTGTGGGGGTGGGTCTGTTTGCAAGGTTAAATTTGCAAGTAAAAGAGAAGGTCATGACGCAGGACGAGAATAACCATTTTACTTTTATAGATACAAAAAAACAGGTGGTGTTACAGATTCGGGACACTGGAGGTAGTTCGGATAACTGAGCTGACGTTTACAGATATTGCACTGTTATGCTTTTCTCAATATTTATATACAGTGCCGTGAAAAAGTATTTGCCCCTTTCTGATTCCTAATTTTGTTGCATATTTATCACTCTTAAATGTTTCGGATCATCAAGCCAATTTTATTATCTCACAAAGACAATCCAAGTAAATACCAAATGCAGTTCCTAAATGATGATTTCAAAAAAATCCACACCTATTTGGCACTATGTGAAAAAGTAAAGTGCCCCCTGAACCTAATAACTGGTTGTGCCACCCTTGGATTAGTGGAATCAAGTGTTTTGCGATAACTAGTGATGAGTCTTTGATAGTGACAGAGAAATATTGGCCCACTCTTCTTCACAAAATTGTTTTACCTTAGCCATATTGGAGAGTTTCTTAAACCGCCCACTTAAGATTTAGATTAGAATTTAGATTTCTTTGAGCCATTCAGAAGTGAATTGCTGGTATGTTTCAGGTCTTTGTATAACCCAAGAGTGCTTGAGCTTGAGGGTACGAAATGATGGCCATAAGTTTGCCTTCAGGATTTTCTGGTGGGCAGGAGAATTTAATGTTCCATCAATCACAGCAAGTCGTCCAGGTCCTAAGGCAGCAAAGCAGCCCCAGACCAACACACTGCCACCACCATGTTTGAGTGTTGGCCTGATATTCTTTTTATCAAATGCTATGTTATTTTTAATGTAACTGGCCACAGACCTTCCAAAAAGTTCAACTTTTGTCTCGTCAGTCCATAAAATATTTCTTCAAAAGTCTTGGGGATCATCAAGATGTTTCTTGCCAAATGTGAGACGGGCCTTTGTGTTCATGGATGCCATTTTTGCCCAATGTCTTTATTATGGTTGAGGTCTGTAGTTCCTTGAATGTGGTTCTGGGTTCTGGGTCTTTTGTGACCTCCTGGATGAGTTTTCATTGCACTCTTGGAGTAATTTTAATTGGCCGACCGCTCCTGGTAATGTCACCACTGTTCCCAGTTTTTTCCATTTGTGGATAATGTCTCTGACGGTGTTTTACTAGAGTCCCAAAGCCTTGAAAATGGCTTTGTAACCTTTTCCAGACTGATAGGTTTCAATCACTTTGTTTCTCATTCTTTGAATTGTGGCATGATGTGTTTCCTTTTGATATCTTGTAGCCTACTTCACTTTGTCTGACAGGATTTATTCAAGAGATTTCTTACTTTTTTACATAGAACCAGATAGGTTTGTATTTACTTGTGTTGTCTTTGTCAAGTAAAATTAAATTAGGTTGTTAGGTGTTCTTATAGCAGTGTAATTGTAAAAGAAGAGTTTATTCGTGCTGGGTGCAAGCAGGGACTCCGGCATGACTAACTATGGCAGCATAACTAAAAAGAGAGAAACC
>JAOUQZ010000017.1:12673562-12684156 GCA_028564935.1 Neosilurus hyrtlii
CACCCCCTAAGGACTCCAAAAAGGGTGGGTATTCTGAAGTGCTATTTGGTGCATAAGCACAAACAACAGTCAGGACCTGTCTCCCCACCTGAAGGCGGGGGTCGTCCACCGGAGTGAACCCCAACATGTGGGCACCAAGGTGGGGGGCAACAAGGATGCCCACACTGGCTCACCACCTGTCCCCATAAGCAACTCCAGAATGAAATAAGGTCCAGCCCCTCTCGAGAGTGGTGGTTTCAGAGCCCAAGCTATGTGAAGAGGTGAGCCCACCTATATCTAGTCGGTATCTCTCAACCTCACGCGCCAGCTCAGGCTGCTTCCACGCCAGAGAGGTGACATTCCATGTCCCAAGAGCCAGAGTAAGTAGCCGAGGATTGGTCCGGCAGAACCCACGCCTTAGGCTGCTAACCGGCTCACATTGCACCCGTCCCCTATCGCCCCTCCCACAGGTGGTGGGTCCATGGTGGGGCGGACCCATGTCTACTCTTCAGGCTGGGCCTGGCCAAGCTCCATGGATAGAAGCCCAACTACCAGCGCTCGCCTTCGTGCCCCTCCCCCAGGCCTGTGAACAAATGTACAAATCATATTTTAAGCTTTTCATTAAGTCAATTCACCAGCCTGTTGCTTGATCTGAAGCTGGTACAGATCAATTTAATCCACAATAATTCATAGAGCTCTTAAAGTGTGCATGACACAAATGTAGAACCCTGATCAGAGAGGATTTCCCGGGGAATCAAGAGGTAATGCAGAAGAGTCACTGCTTTCAGGTAAAACCACCAAGATTAAAACAAAGTGATGCCTGCATGAGTCAGATCTACAGTGAAAAGTAGTCATATCCACATTCCACATTTTGCCACATTACAACCACTAATGTAAAAGTTTTTTATTGAGATTTTATGTTATAGATCAACACAATGAGAGTCAATTGAAAACCAATTGTCATTTACAATGACGACTTGGAATGTTTGCTACCATCATGGTAAATCATTTAATTTTTAGCCGGTATTGTTACCACCAAGATGTACCAACCAACTACAAGCCCTGCACCACCAAGTGATGATTAATTTTCAAATCCAGGAAAATACATGGCACCTTTTAAAAGCCAAGTTGAAACTTCTCACTGTGTTGTCCAACAAGGTTTCAATTTTGGGTCATGCTTGTCTTGCCCCTCCAGGAAAAGTCTTTTCTCTGATGGAACGCTAAGAATCATTAATGTGACCAAGAGCGATGTGGGCAGCTACACATGTCTGGCAAGAAATCAGTTTGGGATGGCAAGCACAACCAGAAGGCTCCTGGTTACTGGTATGTGTGTTATTTTACACTCTCATTGATTTGTTTGCTGATAGTATTATATAAAAAAAGCAGAAGCTTTTGGGGATTTTAAGTCATTAAGTATTTGAGCAGTGTTTGTGTTTAAGAAAGGTGAAGAGTGATGTGAATTATATGCCAGCATTGCTGCTTTACCCAGCCTGAAACCAAATGAATTTAAACAGATCATTGTCTGTGGAGAGAAATTGGCAGTGTTGTAGACAATAACACTAAGCTCCAGGTAAACATTTTGTACTGGTATACTTTTTGGTCACTTTTATTGTAAGAGCTATTAAACAATGGACCACCCTACTTGTTCAATTCAATTTGTCGTACATACTCAATGGAGATAGGATAATAGCAAGAACTTTTCCATGTGCACTTTGGTGTAATTACTTGCTTGTTGTTTCAAAATCAAATTGGACCATTGTTATATTTACAGGTGGTAACATATTATAATATGAGGTTGTGTGTGATGTTTTGCTCAGATCCCACACGGATCACTCAGGGCCCAGTGGATATGGAGATCATAGTGGGCGAGAGTATTGTGCTTCCATGCCAAATTGCATGTGATGCCTCCTTGGATGTGTCCTTCTCCTGGGCCTTTAATGGTCAGCTTCTCAACAAACTCGATCCACACTATGAGCATGTCGGTGGGGTAAGTGAACAAAACATTTTAATGAATAAGTAACAATTATTTACCTAAGGCAAGATGGGTATTTCTGAATAGTCTCTCCAGTGCTTTTCAGCAATATCCACTAAGCCTGAAGTGTAATTGTTTTAGTATAAACTACTAGAGAACCTAAGAAAAGCCAACTAAAACAAGATTTTCATGGATTATTTTTACATTTGTGAAGCATGACACATACATGTGCAATCAAAACAGTCATGGCATCTTTTACAATTCATTCAAAGTTTAGTATATACTACACAGGAACATCAGAAAAGCGTTCTCAATTACAGTGTCTGTATAACCCCTCACTCCTGCTGATAATTAAACCGTATGCACTAACATTTACCCCCAGGAACTCTCAAAGATTTACTATTATTAGATTACTGTTTATGCAAATGGTTTTGATAAAATGACACAACAAAATATTATTCATTGCATTAAAATAAGACAACAAGCTTGACTTGATGTTAAAACTATAGTAAATTCCCTGCTACACAGTTCACACTTTTTACCCACATAAACCAGTTAGGGGAGACTGTTACAATCTACATTGATACTACATGGAAATTGCATAATGTGACTGGCCCAGTCAAGATTTTGTTATTTTTTATGGTGGAAAGACATTGAATGATTCTTAGTATTGCATCACTTCCATAGGATAATTAAATTATTGAACTGTTGCCATCAGAGAAGTAAAATGATTATTGCACCACAGACACAACATAATAACATGACTCTACTTTAAAAATTATTTTGAATGAATAATAAAACAGTTATAGAATTATTCTCTGTCATACTTACATTTACATTTACTGCATTTGGCAGACACTCTTATACAGAGTGACTTACAATCATCATTTTTATACAACTGAGCAATTAAGGGTTAAGGGCCTTGCACAAGGGCCCAACAGTGGTGATAGAACCGCTGACCTTTGGATCATTAACCCATTGCCTTAACCACTAAGCCACGACTGCCTACTTAATAATAATAATAATAATAATAATAATAATAATAATAATACATTTTATTTAAAGCATCTTTCAGGGCACCCAAGGACGCTGTACAAAACATATAAAAGAAAACACTAACAGTTCAGTATAATCAACATAAATAACACAATTAAAAACCAAAACATGAAAAGCAGAGTGGTGAGAAAAAGATTCAAAGTAAGGTTACAAACAGTATGCTGTGCAGAAAAGATGGGTTTTGAGTTTGGAAATAAAGATGAGGAGAGAGTCGGTTTTGGGGAGGTCAGGAGGAAGTGCATTCCAGAGCTGAGGAGCAGAGCGACTGAAAGCTCTGCTCCCCATGGTGCTAAGGCGGGCAGGGGAGACAGAGAGGTGGATAGAAGAGAAGCAAAGACATCTGGAAGGGGTGACTATGTGAAGATGGTCTGAGAGATAAGGAGGGGCAAGATTATAGATGGATTTGTATGTGTTGAGGAGAATCTTGTATTCTATCCTGTACTTAATGGAAAGCCGATGGAGTTCTTGCAGTATGGGAGTGATGTGATGAGAGGAAGGAGTTCGGGTGATGATGCGGGCAGCAGAATTCTGAACCATTTGGAGTTTATGAAGGGATTTTTGTGGGAGGCCTAAGAGAAGAGAATTGCAGTAATCCAGGTGTGAGGTGACAAGGCTGTGCACAAGGATAGAGGTGGTGTAAGGGGTGAGGGAGGGGTGAAGACGGTTGTTATTACGCAGATGAAAATAGGCTGAGCGGGTGATGTTATTGATGTGTGAAGTGAATTATAAAGTGCCATCGAGGATGACACCCAGACTCTTGACCTGGGGTGGGGGGGGAACTGAGGCACTGTCGATGGTGAGGGAGAAACTGGTAACTTTCGAAAGGGTGGATTTGGTGCCGATTAGGAGAATTTCAGTTTTATTACTGTTCAGTTTTAGGAAGTTTGAGGTGAACCATGATTTTATCTCCAAAAGACAGGCAGAAAGAGAGGTCGGTGGAAGCGTGGAATTTGGTTTGCAGGACAAGTAGAGCTGGGTGTCATCCGCGTAACAGTGGAAACAGATATTGAATTTACGGAAAATGAGACCGAGGGGAAGGAGATAAGTGATTAATAGAAGAGGCCCCAGGACAGAACCTTGGGGCACACCAGTGGAGACTGGGGAGGGATCAGTGCATTCGGTAATTGCTTATTACTGAAACTTATTACTGAATGTACTGTATACAGTATAGTAAAACACTTTTATGGAACACAGTTTACTTTTGTTTTGTTATTTTAGATTAATTTCTGATTGAGTAGTCTGAACAGACCAGAACAAAACAGATGCCGTTAGCTACACAGAGCTATTAGCTGGCTCGAAGCACAGGACTCACCTGCTTCAGTGTCATGGATTAAATATGTAAATATACACTATAAGAAATTATGTTTTAGCTTGCTTTTTATTGTTTTTACACTATATATAGTCATCTCAAAGAAAGTTGAAGTGACTTCTGTTTACATATGTGCTCAATCTTCACCCATCCTTCATGGTTTAAAGCATTAATTAATTAATAAACAATAACAATCTCGTTTATTTATTTGTTTTTAAATTCTGCTCCAATGTAGTATATATTAAAACAGTTATGTATTTCAGGTTTGGTGAATGTCACTTTTTCGCAGTATCCACCTCACTTTTGGTGCATAGATAGTAATCATCTGATGATACGAAAATTAGTGTGGGTTTCCTTTTGAATCTGGTTCCTCTCAAGGTTTCTTTCTCGTGTCATCTCAGGGTTTTTTTTTTATTTCCCCTATTGCCACAGGCTTGCTTATCAGGGATGTATAGGACTTGTACATGTAGTGAAGTGTATAAATTCATTACCAAATCTGTTTATTCCGCGAAGCTGGTTTGTGACAATGTCAATACTAAACAGCGCTATAGGAGTAAAATTGAATGGATGTGAATTGAATACATATCAAGTAGCATTGTGGTCTAGTTTGCTTTTTGGCACATAGTAAAAATACCAAATGTGTGTACGCCAGTATTACAAAATCTGCATGTAGAGCGGGTCCTGATGCTGACAGTGCAGTGTCATGCAGCATGCTGACTCATGTCATGAGGGTTACCACTCGCTCCTGATGCATACATATGACCATGCCAGAAGGTATTCGTTTGCAACAGTGCCAGATCTTACCTTGTACATAGTTGTGATTCCAGTTGCATTTCAAAGTTACATCTCGTTTTCCCTGAACACACCACCTTCTTTATCATTATTAAATGAACACATTCATTTAATTGCACCAATGTGAATCGTGGTTCATCAGATGCACTGCTGTGTAATTCAGGCTGTCTGCATGTTGCAATCACTGCATCTCTTGAGCTTAAGCTCTAATTAAAGCTCATTAGTTGTTGGGCGTGAGGGATGTTTTTTCAGGAGAGAGATTTAAACATGGTAGTAAACATTAAAAAAAAAAGAAAGTTATTTTTTTTTGTTTTTTTTTTTGTGTGTTGTGTGTGATGACACTGACAAATATACACATTTCTTGCCCATTCCCAAATTGTATATGCTGCCTTCAGAATATTTATTTTAAGATATGCCCATTAGCATGATATTTATTTAAGCGTGTACGCTGAAGTACGTAAGTGTGTGTGTGTGTGTGTGTGTGTGTGTGTGTGTGTGTGTGTGTGTGTGTGTGTGTATGTTTCCTCAAAGGGGGTGGCTGGAGATCTGATGATACGCAATATTCAACTGAAGCATGCTGGGAAGTATGTCTGCATCATCGACACTGATGTAGAGAGTTTGTCTGCAGCTGCCATTTTGATTGTAAAAGGTAGAAAAAATTCAATTGCATTACATATGTCCAATACGATATGTTAAACATGAACTAAAAACATTTTACTTGCATTTCAAACCATGTAATTATATTAATGTTGCAAGTGGAAAATGTTTTTTGTTGGCGCGTAACTTTCACACACTTTCGACCATCGGTGCTTCCCACTGCTTGTTTTGATTATTAGTTTTTAACTGTGCTCTCCGTATGATATAAATTAATCCATGTGTTTTATATTTTTACTCACTCTTTCATTTGCTGAACTGCATAATCCTACTAGGGTTGCGGGAGCCCATCTCAGCCGACACTGGGCAAAGGAAGGGCACATCCTGAACAGCTTGCCAGACCATTGCAGAGCCAACACACACACAACCATTCACACTCACACCTAGGGGCAATTTGGAGCAGCCAATTAGCCCAATGTGCATGTTTTTGGACTTTGTGAGGAAACCAGAGTACCCAGAGGAAACCCATGCAAGAACAAGGACATGGAAACGCCCTCGCCGAGCCTGGGACTCGAAGCCAGGATCTTATTGCTGTGATGTGGGTGTGCAAGCAACCACCCCACCGTGCTGCCCCTTTGTTTCTTTAGTACAAGTTAATTAATGCAACATGTCAAAAGTGTTTATCATAGAATGCTAATGAGCTTTAGAAGATCAATACCGTGTAATTAATCTTGGAACAGCACGGCCAACATCTGCAGTTTAAAAGATTAAAGGAGGCTAAGAAGTAGTATAGCAGCTTTGTATTAAAACATTAAATATCTCATATAAGAACAAGAATGTTTTAATGTTTTGTATGATAGGTTTGAAAGGATCACTTCACTTATTATGGTGAATTTTTTCTCTCCTTTTATTTATTACAAATTGTAGCTTTAAAGCACTTTAGTATTCATTTTAAAACAAGAATGACACTGGAAAGTCCAGCTTATTCACAGATTTTTGCAAAATATAGAATTTCATCACATTAAGCCAGTAAATTTAATATTATAGTCTGAAGACAGCGTGCACATTATGCTAACTGGCTCCAAATTGCACCTAGATGTAAGTGTGTGTGTGTGAGTGAGTGTGTGTGTGTGTGTGTGTGTGTGTGTGTGTGTGTGTGTGAGTGTGTGTGTTGGGGGGCTGCAATGGTCTGATGAGCTGTTCAGAGTGTACCCCTCATTCCAGTCTCCGTGTGACCCTAATAGGATTAAGCGGTTCAGCAAATGGGTGAGTGAGTCTGAAGACAGTGAATTCCAGTGCCAAGGATTCAGTGTGTTTGAGGCAAACCATAGCTTATTTAGTCTGGCTTAGTGAATACAAATCACAGAACTATGACACTGTCACTGTCATAAATAGCTCTGTACAGTCGCTACCCAAGCTCTCTACTCAAGGTTTTACCCTAGTTGGTATATGTCAAAAAATTATTTATCCTTTGATGAAAAAAATAAAAAAAAGTCATAAATGAAAAATATCTTTTTTTAATTGAGTCAGGTCCCCCTGGAGCTCCAGACAGTGTAACAGTAGAGGAGATCACAGACAGCACAGCACAGCTCTCTTGGAGGCCTGGTCAGGACAATGGTAGTCCGATCCTCAGCTACATCATCCAGACTAAAACGCCTTTCACTGTGGGATGGCAGGCAGTGAATACAGGTGGGGGAACTAACATATGACAGAATATACAGAAAATTCCTTTATTTATTTTTTATGCATAATGGCATTCACTGGCCACTCACTGTCTGTTTTATATTCAGTTGCAATTGATTACTGATTAAGATTTCCATAGATATATTATAATAAAATGAGATTTTTTTTTCCTGCTCCTCTTAACCTGACTAAAGTAATTTTTTAGGTGTTCTCGGATTTATTTTAAAGCAAAGTCTAATTTAAACATTTTTATTAAACATTTAAATTAGGACTGGGATATAAATTTTCTTGAGCACTCATACTATACACTGTGTATTAAATACATGGTACATTTGTGTTATTTTTACACCTGTGTAAATGTACATTTGTCATGTTTTATGCTAACGCAATAAATATCCTTCCTTTTATTGGGGGAGGGGGAGGGGGGTTAGCTAAAACAGCTTATTAGATTAGTTCTGCTGTCACAAATAATTGCCTAGAAACCTTTAAGAAACTAAAAATGTTTAGGAGGGAAACATTGGAAATGGTTTTTAAATACACCAGCGAAGGCTTTAAGCCATTAACATATAAAAAAATATGGCAGGCACTACCAGGATAAATTACAAAGCATGACAATTTTCAGTGATATGTTCAATGGCTAGTGACTAAAAGAGATACTGGTACACAGCTCGCTGGCTTGACTAAAAGAATCTGTGCAGATGTCAACAATATCACCAGCCCTTCACAGATTTGGTCTTTTATGTAAAAGTGGCCAGAAGGAAGCCATTTTTGAAAAAGCTAAGCATTCACACTTTTAAAAGGCAAAGACTTAAATCCAATGGAAAATCTGTGGCATGCCCTGAATTTACCGTAAACTAACCTTCTGCATCTAATTTGACAGAGAAAATCTACCTTGATGAAATAAAGAAAAGGCCAAAATCAAATTGTACAGAGCTCATTGAGATGCATTAAAGCTATTTTCATTCTAATAGAAGTGAATCATCATGAATTTATATGGTTTCTTACCCATCAGTCCATTTCTGCTGCTCATCTGGGTTCAGGTTACAGTGGCAGCATTTAGAGCAGAGACGCCCAGGACTCTCTCCTCCTGGCATCCCCTCAAGCCTTACCTATGAGGTATAATCTGCCCTGGGTTGTCCTCATGGTCAGACGTGCCCAGAACACGTTTCCTAGAGGCATCCAGGAGGCACCCTAGCCAGATGCCCAAACCAACTGTACTGGCTCCCTTTAATCTGAAGGAGCAGCAGCTCTACTGTCAGCCCCTCCCCAATGTCTGAACACTATAAGATCTTGGCCCAGCATATACCAGCATATAGACAATTTTTAACATTCGCTCCCATATGCTGAAGTTTGTTTTGAATTTATTTGATTCATTCTTCTGGATTTTTTTTACATGCATAAAAATGTACGTATGCCAGTAAGCATCCCATGTGCAGTGAGAAAGCTCTGTATGTGCTATGGTATTGTCTTGTTTGTCTGAAGTAAGATTGCGGCTAGAAACCGGTACAACCACATTTGTTCACACCTAGTGAGTTATTTTTCTAAGAGGACTTCTTGCTTATCATCCATACTCCTGAGCTTGAATTCTCCCTTCATGGAGCTGGGCTACTTGGGCTTTCCGGCTGATAATGTTGAGGATGTGGATGCAGTTGAGACAATGGATGGACCAGGAGAGATGTTTCTGTCAGAGGCTGGTGAAAAGTTGGGACTGGGAAACCTGAATATTGATTGTTCTTGGGATGCAGCTGCTTTTTCAGGTGAAGGTGTGTGTGATAGAGATGGAGCCCTGCATGTTTGCCTGAGGGATGGCTGCTTAGTCCAGAACTTTTTAGGTATCTTTGGAAGTCACAGAATACAATAGGGAAAAAAAACATCTGCACAGTTAGTACACAAATGTTTTTTAATCTGCATACAAACATGACGTGATATTTTTAAATTCGGGGATCGTACAGAGGGTGCACGCATTGTTCATATTTTTAATAATTATAAATTATTATTTCTTCAGCATTTTCTCTGTTTTGTTAATGATATGTCATCGAACTGTTTTAATTTCACTTAAATTTTTTTGGGTTGTTTGTTTTGTGTTGATCGTCAATACTGTGATGTGTTTTGACATCATTGTGATGTTGTAGGTGTCATGTCATTTGGAATGATACTGTGGTCTATCAGCCCAATCCATTGGTAAAAGCCATGTAGGCTTAATACTGGAAATATGAAAACCCATTAGGTTAAGCAAATAAAATATGCCGAAGGATATTTTTTATTCCAAAACAGTGATAAAAATGTAATAAAATCTTTATTTGTGAAAAAATACACCAGCAGGCATGAAATTCGCATCCAAGTTTACAGGTCCTCAATTAATTGACAAAACCACTACACCACAGATCTCGCCATTCACACAGGCAGCTGTGAGTAGTATAAGATCAGTGTGCATGTTGGCTATGTTCATTTAGGTTTTTCTGTAAATAGTTAAATTGGTCCATATGGAATTTTATGTATTGTATGATGTCCTGTTGTAATTGAGAAACTGAATAACGACTGGTAAAAAATATTAAGAAAATGATACTGATGTCATACAGCCGGTGCGCATATTGCCATTGTTCATGTGAGATTCTACCAGAAGGACAACAAATGAATTCTTGTTTTTAATTTCCATTTTGTGAATTATTTCTCGATTTTAATATATTATGCTAGTATCACTAGTGCCGTTTTATTGTGGAATATCCCCCTATTGTGTCTTGTGGTTGCAAATGTGATGTGCCACTTTATGATACGTTTTTGTGCCGTGATTGTGTAACCAATGCGAGTCGCCATCAAACATGTTGTTCTTATTATTTGTACAGTTTTATGAGTTTGGAAGACAATCACTAATGACCCATGGGGTTTGCAAAAGGATCATTACCGCAGTGACAACCCGTTGATAGTAGGGCTTGAACCCCCCACCTTCAGATCAGTAATCCAGCACCCTACCACCAGGCCACCACTCTGGTGGATTTAATTTGATCTTGTCTTTATAATAGAAACACAAATAACACATTTGTATATATAGTCATTTGAGCAGACACATACAAATTTGTGGCCATTAATTTCCACCTGTTGTCTATTCCATTTGCACAACAGCATGTGAAATTGGCCCTCGCCCGGAGTAGGCTGAGATGGGCGCCAGCCTCCCCGCGACCCTAATTAGGATTAAGCGGTTAAGAAAATGA
>JAOUQZ010000017.1:12684256-12701867 GCA_028564935.1 Neosilurus hyrtlii
ATATATATATATATATATATATATATATATATATATATATATATACACACACACACACACACACACACACACACTTTTCACTGCCCTCCATGGTATATGTAATGTCTTAGAAATATTTTTGTACTCTTTTTCTGACTGATACTTTTTAACAGTTAGATCCTTTGATTGGTAAGCTTTTTGCAGACTATGGGTTTTGTTGTTAAATCCCACTAAGATAATGTCAAGAAAACACTAGTAGAACACCTTAATTTTATTTGGGGATAATTAGACACTGTTATGGGTGGTATGGTAGCGTAGTGGTTAGCACATTCACATCACAGCAAAAAGGTCCTTGGTTCGATTCTCGGGCTTGGGCTTTTCTGTGTGGAGTTTACATGTTCTCCTCTTGCTTGCGTGGGTTTTCTCCGGGTACTCCATTTTCCTTCCACGGTCCAAAGATACACATTAGGCTAACTGGCTGTTCCAGCTTGCCCCTACAGGTGAGTGTGAGTGAAAATTGCCGTGAGTGTTGCCCTGCAATGATATGGCAAGCTGTTTAGGGTGTACCCCGCCTTCCCCCAATGTTTGCTGAGTTTGTCACAAGCCCTGCCGTGACCCTGGTAGAATTAAGCGGTGCAGCAAATGAGTGAGTGAGTAATTCACTTTACTTAATAACCGTTTTTTTCTGACTATTGTTCAACATAAGTTTGAATGTGATTGGTTAATTCTTGGCACAGCCACATCCCTGAAACCTGGATTTTAGCAATGGTGTGTAGACCTTTAATGTATATCCACATGAAGTGATTAGCACTGTTGCCTCACAGCAAGAAAGCTCTGAGCACAAACCTTGTAGCTTTTTGTATGGAATTTGTTTTTTCTTCCTGTGCTTGCATGGGTTTCCTCCAGTTTCCCTCAACAGTCCAAAGACATTAAAAATATAAATTGGCAACCGGTGTACATGGCTGTTTCTGTCTATGTTAGCCTTGCAACCTCTTAAGGATGTAATCCTCTTCTTGCCTGAAGTTAGTTGGAACTGGCTTTATTATGTTACATATAAATTTGTTAGTTAAGTTAAAGAGAAGTGAAGAAAAGGAAGAGTCGTGAACTTTTTTTCTGCCTTCATAGAATGTTTGTTTGTTTATTTGTTTGTTTTATTGTACCCAGTTCCCGATACAGCACCAGTTAATGTTGGTGGTGGGGGAGGCTCTAAGTCTGAACTGGTATTAACATGGGAGGTAAGTCATCTGTCTGTATTACCAGTCCCTGTGCGTGAGCTAATGGTTTCACCTAATTGAACTGAATTGAACAGCAGTGTTTATTACCCTCAGCCAAAGCTAGACCCATTCTCCTAGCTGGGCCCTTGGGTCCTATAATGCCATTTATTTTCTGCAGTGGCTTGTTATTACAAACTACTTTCTTGTCATGCTGTGCATTTTCTACAAGCAGCAAGAAGCTTTAGATTACCATAATTTGTGAACATGGTGTGTGTGTGTGTGTGTGTGCGTATGTTTTAGTATGAATATTGTTTTACATATTGCCTCACAGCCTGTGCCAGAGGAGCTGCAGAATGGAGATGGTTTTGGATACATCATTGCTTTGCGGCTGCTCGGTGAGCTAACGTGGACACATGTTGTGACATCAGCACCAGGGCGCTATGTTTACCGTAATGAGAGCATTGCACCATTTTCTCCTTTTGCTGTGAAAGTGGGTGTGTACAATGTGAAAGGCCAGGGACCTTTCAGCCCTGTCACCACCGTGTTCTCAGCAGAGGAAGGTGAGTGTACAAGCTGTAATGTTCACACCACACAACGGCACAGTTATTTTTTAACTTCCACCTCTCATTTCAAGTGTGGGGTGATGTGTTCCTGTATCTGCTAAAGATATTACACATTTAATAACAGTAATGCCTTTTTAGATTAAAAAAATATATTTTTATATATATAAAAATTAATATGCAGTCACAATATTACCATACTTATACCTTAGGGCACCTTGAATTTACTTTTTTATTTGTAATGGATGTGGTATATATAGTTATTGCTTTAAGAGAGATAGAAACTTTAAACCCGCACATTAATTGTATCATACGGTGGCCGGGAAGTGCAACACGAAAAATACATTTTACGAAAACAAAAATACTTATAACAAAAACAAAAATAGGTGTTTATCCACCTGCGCCAGCTCTCCGCCGAGAAAACATCCCATAATATACGGTTATAAATTCTCTTCCAAAAACATAACTCCATTCATCTTTTTTTTTCACTGTCACAAGATAAAGCGGGGATCCATGTTACTTGGGAACACTCGCTAAACCTATTTGAAATTAAAGTCTCTTTATCCCCTTTATCAAGGCTTCCTGTTCGTCCTGTTTATTTAATAGTGTCATGGCATTTTTTGCAGTCCATTTATTATTGTAGCCTTTGATTGCAGCAGTTAACCCAATGGTAACGCAATATTTGTTGGGTTGGACTGTGGATACTTTAACAAGTATGAATGTCTTTCCTTTCACTTTTGAGTTGTGAGGCTGCATTATTTCTCATGAAATATTGTCAGTTTGCTGAGAAAAAATATTTCTAATAGCAATACAACCTCATCGTCTTATGTAAATACATCAGGTAGAAAACAAGTCATTTATTTCCTAAAAAAGTTTAAGACCTACATTTGTACTCTTCCAACCAGAACAAACAGTGACTCATGTCATCACTCCCGGCAATTGGTACATTCCCTTTCCGTTAGAATGCAGTCGTTTGTAAATTTGTTTCAAGACTTGTAAAAGTGTTTTGCATGTTGTATTTTTGTTTTCTTAAAATGTATATTTGTTTTCGTAAAATGTATTTTTGTGTTGTGGCCACCATAGTATCACACCTTTATAAAAAATTTTATATTATAAAATTATAAAGCATTATAGAATAATCATCAATATGATTCCCACTCACACCCAAATGATAATTTAAAACACTAAGCTTTTATCCTTAAAAAAAATAAAAAATTTTTTTTATTTTATCCTTAAAAAAAATAGCTATGCTTCTCTGACAAGCGTTACCCTATGTTTTATACTGAGATGCATACATAAAAATACTTCTGAGTATTAAGATTTATTATGGCTTGCAACATACAATTTACTCCTGATTTTGGCTATATTTACCAAAATATCAAAAAAAGCATAATTTTTTTTTTTGTGGTAATATTTTATGGAATCCAATTCGTGGTGTGAGAGGTAGTAGCAGACACCCTCTCCACAGCCTCCTGTCCAGGCAGAGAAGCAGCAGCAGCAGACGGCTTCTCTCAAGGGATCCTTTGTCTGTACTGTAATAAGACTTTTTAACACCTCCTGATTCCCCTATTCATATTTACACATTTTTGTCCTGTTTATTTACACTTTTAAATGCTATTTTTCTTTAGTAATTTATGTCAATTTATTCAAGAATATTTTTACAAGTGGAAGAGTGGTTGCTTTTATATGAGATGCTGGATACTTGAATTTCCCCTTGGGGATGAATAAAGTGTCTGTCTATTTATCAGTATGTCTGTCTACCTATGTATCTATCTACAGTGGGCTTGAAGAAATTTTATACATTTCTGCATATTACCTAAAACATAGATCTTATTATTATTATTATTAGATTTTCTAGGCACTGGATTACTGTTCCGAAGGTCGGGGGTTCAAGACCCACTGTCACCTGGATGTCCCCCCCAGTGCAGCTAACTGGGTTGTCAAAGGCCAGCCATGTCTCTCACTGTCTGTGGTGAAAGCCTTTTCAAAGAACCATTGTTGATTTTTGTAAAGAGTAGGCTGCAGAGCCGTCATCATGTTTTTGCCCTGCGATGGCCTGGTGACCTATTCAGGGTGTACTCTGCCCGAGTCGGCTGAGATGGGCGCCAGCCTCCCTGTGACTCTAAGTAGGATTAAATGGTTCAGAATATTATTGAATGAATAAATTAATAGATTTTCCACAGGTCCTAAAAGTAGATAAAGAGAACCAAGTAAAATAATTGAAACAAAAATATTTTACTTGGTCATTTATTTATTGAGGAAAATGATCCAATATTAAATATCTGTTAGTTTCAAAAATATGTCAACCTTTGATTTTAGAATCTGGTGTAACCCCTTTTTGCAGCAATAATTGCAACTTAAAGTTTCCCTTAACTGTTGCTCAGTACTGCACATCGGCTTGGAGGAATTTTCTATGCTTAGAATAACTGTCTTGCTGCATGAAACACTTTCTCTTAGGATTCAGTTCAAGGACAGATGCCCTGACAATTTCCTTTAGTATTTGCTGGTATAGTTTAAAATGTATTGTTCCATCAATAATGGCAATCCATCCTGGCTCAGATGCAGCAAAACAGGCCCAAACCATGATATTACCACCACTGTGTTTCACAGATCGGGTAAGGTTCTTATGCTGGAATCCAGTGTTTTACTTTCTCCAAACATAACGCTTCTGATTCAGTTCTAAAAGTTCTATTTTGGTCTCACCCATCCACAAGACATTTTTCCAGTAGCCTTCTGGTTCATCTACAGATGAGCAGCAATGTATTTTTTTGGAGAACAGTGGCTTTCTCCTTGCAACCCTGCCATGTGCATCATTGTTGTTCAGTGTTCTCTTGAAGTATAATCATGAACATTAACATTATCCAATGCAAGAGAGGCTTTTAGTTGCTTAGAATTTACCCTGGGGTCCATTGTGACCTTGCTGACTAATGCACACCTTGCTCTTGGAGTGAACTTAGTTGGTCCACCATTACTGGGTAGGGTAACAATGGTCTTAAATTTCCCCCATTTGTACATAATCTGTTTTACTGTGGATTGGTGGACTCCAATCTTTTTAGAGATGGTTTTGTAACATTTTCCAGCCTGATGAGCATCAACAACCCTTTTTCTGAGGTCATTAGAAATCTTTTTTGTTTGTGCCGTTATACACTTCAACAAACGTGTTGACACTTTGATAGATCTGTGTTCTTTAAATTAAACAGGGTGTCACTCACACCTGATTGTCATTCCATTGATTAAAAACATCTGTCTCTAATTTCACCTTCAATCTACCTTCTAATCCTAGAGGTTCACATACCTTTGCCACTCACAGATATGTAATATTGGATTGTTTTCCACAATAAATAAATGACCACATAAAATAATTTTGTTTCATTTATTTAACTGGGTTCACAAACTTTCAAGCACCTGTATCTCTCTCTCTTTCTCTCTCTCTCTTTCTCTCTATCTATCTAATTTATTTTCATCACCACATTGTTTCACAAGAAAGTGTGTATAACCTTTATATGCTTTTCTGATTACCACCAATAAACTGCACCTGTTACATTAGTAAATTGCCCACAGGTGAATATCATCTGCTGTTCTAAATGGTGTGGCTCTGGGTAGATTATATTTTTCATACTGAAATGAACTTAATGTGGATGTGTTTAAAAAAAAAAACACCCACATAAAATGACCACACCCATCGGCTCTATTTTAGGATTGCCCGCACGTGCTTTTTTACCCCGCTTAGTAAATCTGGCTTAATATGTTTTTCAGATGTGTCAATACAAGAAAGTGAGGCTATCATAAGGCTGAAAAAACAAACATATCTATCACAGGGATAATCACAGACATGTCTATCACAGAAACCTTAGTAGTAGCTAAAGCAACAATTTGGTTGTGACATATTTCAGGCAACAAAGATACAGAGACAGGATGATAGTTCACTCTGTTTATTTACTTTTACGGATATATATATTTTTTTTTCTTTTGTGTCTCTTTACAGGCCCCGTAACTTTTCCTGTGGTTTTCAGCAGCTTTATTTTACTGTCATTTTACTCTGAGACAAACACTTTACTATTTATTATTAATGTATGTAAACACGTGGCTGGCAGCTCTCTCTCACTCTCTCAAGCCCTTAACTCCCCCCAACCCTTGGGGAAGGAAGAATTCACCATCAGTCCCCACCATTTGCATCCCTGGCCTGTGGACCACTGCAGCGCTATATACCAATGATTGATTCAAACGTTGGCATTTCTCATGTGGTGGAGCCCACTGGAGTGGGGTGTGATCCGAATACAGACTAAAATACTAAACTAAAACAGTGTGTGCTTACTGTTTATATGTGTGTGTGCTCACTTTGGATGGGTTAAATGCAGAGGCAATAATTTCCCTTGCAGGATTAATACAGTATATCAAAAGAAATAAATAAATAGATAGATAGATAGAAATAGAGAGTAGTTGTTCTACATGCTTTCCTGCATGTTGAGATGCAGCAGATCTAGAGTGTGTATATATATATATATATATATATATATATATATATATATATATACACACACACACACACACACACACACACACACACACACACACACACACACAAGGGGAATTTAACTTAACACAGTTACATATTGTTAGCAACAAATATATGTAGTATGATTAGATCAACTAAAGTTGCTCTGATTAGATCAAATAAAGGAATTACACAGAGTTATTACTTCAGACGGATTAAACCTACATTTTTTAAAAAAGGCATTTTGCTTAAGAAAGTTTAAACAGAAAGGCACCATGAGATATCAGATGCATGAAAGTGGTTGTTAGCAGTCCCTTTGTCTAAAGAATGCTCTGAAGAGGGTGTTTCTGCAGCGTGATAAGATGGCATACCACGTGTTGGGCACTCCTTGACATTATCTGCAGTGTCTCTTGGTGGATCATGGAGATTGTTCCGGAGAATGTGACATTTTTTGGTGACTGTCAGTGCTGAACCCTTTCCAAAGAACTCTGCTTCTCTTCCTGAGAACGTGTTATCTTGTCTGAAAACATGCACAATGTTTTTTTTTTTTTGATGGTTGGCATATGAATAGTCAAATATATAATTTTGGGACCTGTCCAATCATGGTTTTGACCTCATCTGTGGGTGTGGTCTGGGAAAGCTGCGTCTCCAGGCATTTCAAAAATCACAATCTTCCAACTATATAAAACATAAGGATACACCCATGTTAACGTAAAATTTAATATCACATTATTTATATAGTGGAATGGACATAGTGACATAATGGTTAGCACATCTGCCTCACAAGCCCGAGCTTAGGTATTTCTGTGTAGACTTTGTCCGTGTCCGTGCTTGCATGAGTTTCCTTTGGGTACTCCATTTTCCTCCCACAGTCCAAAAATGTGCACATGATACTAATTGATGTCCCACACTGCCCCTAGGTGTGAGTGTGAGTGTGAATGTGTGTCTTGCTCTGCAGTGCTCTAGCGAGCTGTTCAGGGTGTGACCCGCCTTTGCCCAGTATTGGCTGAGATAGGTGCCAGGCTCCCTGTGACCCTAGTAGGATTAAGTGGTTTGGCAAATGAGTTAGTGAAGGAGGTTGTGAGTGAATGTATGATCTGTATCCTATTATAAGCATCATATTGATATCAAATACATTATGTCATCTTTTATGCCTTTGTGAGTTATAATGTGATATAAAAACAGTGAAAAGATTATAACACTTAGTGGGATTATGGTATTATGTGTTGTCCCTCATACACACAGATGAATGAAACATACATTGCCCTTGAAAAATCTATGTGTGTGTGTGTGTGTGTGTGTGTTAATTCTCTGTTGACAGTAAAACTGACTGTGTAAATTAATTTGGGGGGAGAAAGGTTTTGTAGGCAGTATGATATTCCAGACTGATCAGTCTGCTGAAGATTATCATTTGAGATTTGTGTTTTTTTCAAGTTTTTTTCTCTCCTTTCTTTTCTGTTCATTTTGTATCTTTTAATGATCTACTTTTTGGTTCTGGTGTTCTTGTTCTTTTCAGAGCCCAGCAGAATGCCAGGGGGAGTGTGGGCACAGAGTATTTCTGACACCGAATTTGAAGTGAGCTGGCAGACACTGTCTGACTCTCCTGAAAGAGTTTTGGGTTATGAGGTATGTTTTTCCTGGGATCTTAAATGAAAAGTGATTCACCAGCATGTTGAAATGCCTCATGGGCTTTCCTGTGTTGCACTTGGTCTTCTATGAATGCTGAACAGGAAAACATTTCATTTGGACATAAAATTGAGTTTGCTTATGTTTAGGGCAGGTTTTATGCATAGCATCACTGAAACAGTCAGCCATTTACTATCCATCTGTGTCATTGAAGTAAACATTGCAATTCGTTGTGTAAATGCAGGTCATGTACTGGGAAGACGACACTAAGCCAGAAACAATTGGGAAAGTCAGAGTGTCTGCAAGTCAGTATACAGTGAATATCAGTGGCCTGAAGGGGTACACTCAGTATTTCCTTACAGTGAGCGCCTTCAACACAGCAGGAACTGGACCACAAACACCTACCATTAACATCACAACCAAAAAGTCTCGTAAGTAGAATTCAGTTACATGAAGACAATAAACCTGAGTTTATATATAATGTATACAGGGCCTTTAGAAAGTATATCTTTCTGTCTCTCGTGATTTTTTTTCTATTTTGTGCTGTATTGCAACATTATATTTAAGTATATTAAAATGAGATTTTTAAGCTGTAGTGATAAGCATATCTGCCTCACAGCAAGAAGATCCTGGGGTCAGACTTTTTTTTGTGTGAAGTTTTCACATTTTTATTGTACTTTCATCCAATACTCCGGTTTCCTCCCACAGTCCAAAGACATGCACATTATGCGATCTGCCTGTTCCAAATTGCCCCTAGGTGTGAACGTAGATGGTTGTGTGTGTGTTGGTTGCCCTGTGATTTTCTGGCAAACTGTTCAGGGTGCACCACGCCTTCGCCCAATGTAAGCACCAGCCTCCCTGTGACCCCAGTAGTAGAATTAAGTAGTTCAGAAAAGTGAGTGAGTAAGTGAGTGAGTAAGTTTAAAATTTGCTTTTCCAAGGGGAGGTTTATGGGTATAAGGCTCCTCTTGATAATCTGATTAATTTTTTTATTTACTGCTGAATTGTGTTATGAAATCTATGTAATCTTGCTGGACTTGACTGGAGGGGACAGAAAAGAAAGACAGCAAACAGAAGCGAAAGGGAGAGTAAAAAGAAGAAAGAGGAGACAAAAACACCAAAGATATAATGCAACGATCCGGGGCTCCTCCAGGATGGGAGGGGGCGCTAGCTTCGCACAGGTCGACGAAAACACCGGTGACCCAGGGCAAAACTTTCGGCGCTCAAAGGTCCCTCTGGCGGCCCGGCACCAATCCAACTCCCTCTCCTGAAGCCGGTTATCGATTCAGATCGCCAGGTCAACTAGGTCCTCGAACTCAGCGGGAGTCTCGTGAGGGGCGAGGTGGTCTTTGATCTCTTCACCAAGCCCGCTGACGAAGGTGTCCTTAATGGCGGGGGAATTTCAGCTGCTGTCGGCGGGCAGAGTGCAGAACTCGATGGCATAATCGATCACGCTCCGAGATCCTTGTCTCAGTTCGAGCAGAGCCCTGGAAGCTTCGTGAGCCGGGGAGGAGTGATCGAACATGCAGGTGAGTGTTTCCGTGGGCCGCAGCTTTTCCTGAGAGATGGGAAATCATGAACGCCACCTGAGCCTGTTCGGGGGCGAAGACAGCTGCATCATTCTTGAAGTGCAGCTCACACTGAACTAAGAAGGAGCGGCACTTCCTGGATTTTCCCGAATACTTATCGGGTGGGGCTAGGCGAATGGGATGAGGCGGGGGGGTTACTGGAGGCAGGGTGGCAGCTGACATGGAGGACGCTGGCGTGGTTGGCGGAGGTGAAACCAGTCGCTCCAGACTCGCAGTTATCTGGCACAGCTGCACGCTCAGCAGATTCTCCTGCGTGCACACGTCCTGTTGAAACAGGTCCTGGCGGTCCGCGAGCTCCTGCACTCCCGAAGCTGTGGTACAGATTGTTCTCATTGGCTTGGATCTGTTGTTCCTGTGACTTCAGAACTTGGCTGATCGGATCTCTGTCCGCTGGGTCCATGTCTGGACAATTCATAATGTTACGCTGATACCAAGAATTGATAGACCCAAATGCAGGACAGACACGACAAGATAAGGTGCAAACAGGGATCCTTTATTAGGAACAAGGAAAACGTGGTACATGAACAGTACTAGAACGGTCGGCTGGATCGTGGTGCATACACTGAGATACGTCCTTTTTCTATGACGGCACAAAACGATCTGGCACGGGAACAAGGAATAGCGGGCCTTTTATCCTCCGACGGGAATGAGGAACAGGTGGGATAATCAGGGCGAAGCCTGTAATCAGAAAACACACACGGGAGAGGCGAGAGCAGATCAAATAGACAGACATGACCTTACTCCTACGGCGGGACATCACATCACCATGGATGTAAAGAGCAAGTGTATGAGTTAGGCAAGGTCTTTCAAATCAAAGAATTGTAAAATTAGTGTTTTTCTGTTCTTCGCATCATTCTGTGTAAACTCTAAAGACTGTTGTGTGTGAAATTCTCATGTTTAATGTAAAATTCACTGAAGCTCTTTACCTGAGTCTGCACTTTTTTTTCAATGCACAGAATGGTTATCAAGTGTTAACCCTGCAATGGTGGGCTTTTTGGGGTGTACCCTGCCTTCCCCCAGAGACTGCTGAGATATACTCCAGACACCACATGACCTAAGTAGGATTAAATGATTCTGCAAATGAATGAATATGGCTACAACAAATAATTATGGTCATAGTCATAGTCATAGTTTTTAAAGTTGAATTGTAATAAATTGACATTAGAACTTTATATATTATATAAATATATTGCATATATATTCTGCTTGTAATGGGTTATGACACTAAACTGATGAGGTGATGTGGTGAGGCTCTCTTGTGGAGAGCAATTGAGTTTGGGGAGTGGAGTAACCCCTAAGTCATCATTCATCTCCCAGATCCATCCTGACCTGAGATGGTAACACCTGTTCAGGGTCATTACTAAGGATTACTTAACACCCACTGCCTTGTGCATGGCGAGGGATAGGCAAAGGTTAAGGGAGTTGACCCTGACTGAAAAAGTGGAGTGGTAGCCCAGTAGACAGCCTGTTGGATATTTCCAGTCACTGGCAGCTCCTGCATTGAACCTGTTCCCAGATGTATTGGTCATGCCTTTCCTTTTTGACTAGATCAGCAAGACCTAGAGAGGGATTATGGCACTGGGCAAAACAGTCTCCCCTCAACTCTTTCCAGGCTTAGCAACTGAAGAGGCAACTCCAGCATGCTGTATGGCCTTGCCTGGCATGACATCAAATCGGGGAGTGGCAGTTACTGGTTTTAAACCAGGGCTCGACTGGCATAGAATTAGGTGCAGTGGGAGGGGCTATTCAGTCCCACTGGACAGCTACCACCCACTTCATGCTGAACAGCCCTCAGCCAATAAGGTGCTGTCCCACCATGGTCTACCTGTACTGTGTGGGTGTATAGGTCTCAGGCTTAGAAACATGCTGACAAGTTGACCACAACTTCTTCACCAATGGATAGAGCAAAATGAAGGTCAGCTTTTAAGGTTGGGAATTGGAATATTTGAATGATGACGACTGGCCTGAACACAGACATATGAGACGTTGATGGCCCACGCAAAACAATGGTGATTAGCAGTGAACAAACCAGACTCAATGTTGACATTGCAGCTTTGCAGGAAACACACATAGCAGACTATGGCAGCCTCAGAGAGAAGGAGTACACATTCTTCTGGCAGGGAAGGGCAAAGAGGATCACAGGGAGCAAGGAGTTGGGTTTGCTGTCAGCAACAGGCTTGTTCCAATGATGGAACCAGGTGATGCGAAGTCAGAGCAAGTCATGCACATCAAGCTCAACACTGTGAAAGGAACATTTCACCTTGTGTTTGCTTATGCTTCTACCCTGACCTCCAGCAGTGATATTTACAGTCAGCTCAAAGTTTCCATCAAAAGACAACCAAAGAACTCCTAGGGGACTTTAACACTAGAGTAGGGGACAACCAAGACTCATGGCCCATCAGCCTTGAGTATGCGGGTGTCAGCAAGTGCAGTGAGAATGGTCAGCAGCTCCTTGAGCTCTGCACACATTACCAGCCTTGCATCACCAACACAATCTTTGCAATCAAGAAGCAGCCTTTTGTATCCTGGATGTACCCAAGATCCAAGCATTGGCAGGAGCTGGACCTTATTATCACCCGCTGCAGCACCTCTATCCATTTCACCTATGCATTCCACAGTGCTGACTGCAACTCCAACCACTCCTTGGTCTGCACCAAAGTCAGCTTTTACCCCAAAAGAAGTTGGAGAGACTGGTCCAACCTAGGTGCAGAAGGATGCTGGGACCACATCAGAGAAACAGTTCACGCCGCTGCCTTCCAATCTTTAAGTAAAAACCCAAAAGGCAGGACTGGTTTGACACAAAAATCACCACCTTGCAGCCACTAGTAGAAACAGAGATGTGCTGCTGGAGCACCCCAAGAATCCAACAGCTGAAACCCTTGCTGTCCTTAGACTAGCCAGAAGCTATGCTAAGGAATAGTGTATAAGGTGTGCCAACAACTCTTGGTTGGACTGCTCCACCATTCCACCATGTTCTGTACATACAACTTACCACAAAGTGTGCACCACTGAAATCCTTAAATGGGGAAATATTTTAAGACAAGGCCAAGCAGCTCGAAAGATGGGTTGAACACCACTCTTAAATCTACAACTGTCCCCACAGTTGTCTAGTGAACCTAGAGAATCTAGTCTCCACAACTGCACTCGACCAGATCGAGAGACTGTCAACCATGCCTAAAATGGACTATGTCCCCACTCTACAGGAGCTTCTGGGTGCTATCAAAGACATTTCATCTGGCAGGGCACTAGGATCAGATGGCATCCCTGCAGAGGTCTTCAGCTGCAAGACTCCATCATCACAACCCTGCACAAGAAAATGGGCAACTGCAGCAACTACTGCGGCAGCTCTCTACTTTGCATCGCAGACAACCACTTTGCCTGCGTTGCATTCCGACACCTTCAGCAGCTTGCAGAAAGAGTATATCTCGAGATTCAGTGAGGCTTTTTACCCCCTACATTTCAGGGTTGACATGATATTCTCTGTGAGAAGGCTACAAGAAAAGTGCTGGGAACAACAACAACCTCCCTTCATTGCTTTCATTGATAAGGCTTTTGACCTGGTTAGCTGGTTAGCTATTGTTGCCCATAGCAAAGACGAACTGCTGTTTGTAAACAAGTATATGGCCAGTGGAGAACATGAATTCAGTGACTCTGTAGATGTTACTGAAATGAAAGAAAGTGCTGTACAACTGGAACATTTTTCATTCTCAGGCTGTGAATGAGGTGAAACAGAATCAGAAAGTCACAATTTAAACTCCCTCAGAGGGAAACGTGCAGCCAAGCCAATATTAACCACATCTATCAGATTCGGACTCTAAACATACACTTGAAACTGAGGATGAACCGGACAAGCAGTTGGAGATGATAGACTGCACAACATGGACTGGCAAGGCCATCAATATCTGTTAAAACATATATTGATATTATTCCCCAAACAGATCTACTTTTATTTATTTTTTTATTTTTTTATTTTTTTTAGACCTGTCCTGTCCAGCATCATAGCAATCAGAATGGCAGTCTGGTTGCAGTGTTGTGCTGAACAAATTTGCTTTTTCAAGGGAAAGTTTATGAGTATAAAACTCCTCATGATAATTTGATTCCTTTATTTATTTACTGTTGAATTGTGTTATGAAATCTATGTGATCTCGCTGGACTTGACTGGAGGGGACAGAAAAGAAAGACAGCAAACAGAAGCAAAAGGGAAAGTAAAAAGAAGAAAGATGAGACAAAAACACTATAGATATAATGCAACGACCCTTTAAACCAAACTATCACAAGACAGTAAACTGCTACATTTGTACATAAATACACCATTTAATTTACTGCGGCGTGTGTGTGTGTGTGTGTGTGTGTGTGTGTGTCTGTGTGCGTGTGTGTGCGTGTGTGTGTGTGTGTGTGTGTGTGTGTGTGTGTGTGTGTGTGCGTGCGTGCGTGCGTGCGTGCGTGCGTGCGTGCGTGCGTGTGTGTGTGTGTGTGTGTGTGTGTGTGTGTTCTGGCTTACTTCTAAGAGCTCTTGCACCAACTATAAAATTTATATTTATGAAATCAGCCATTTCGAACTGAGGTGATGAAGTTAGTTAAAAACAAAACAAAATCTTCTGTAAAATGATCACTACAAATAAAGGAATGAATGCTGCTCCTTTTTCGGTCTGCCCGTGCTCATTTAACTCACCCAGTTCACTCATCATGCATTTCTTCTTCGTTTGGGTCAGGACAGAAAACTGAATAAACTAACACCACCCTGTGATGTTTTGCTGCAACCTGCCACTATACACCTTTCACGCATGATCACTGAACCAGGACTTAAGTTAATAATAAATTTAAGGTCTTAATAGTTCATATTTTGAAATCTTTGTGCTCTCTCTGTTTACATTTGCATAGGAAAACTAGCATGAATAATGAATATCAAGGCAGAGCATATTCCCCTGCTTACGTCACTCACAAAAGTGGCTTTCTAGCTGGTGGCTAGAAATTTAAAATTAGCAATATTTGCAATGGAGTCACATTTCCTTATTTCACGTTTTACTAAAAATAATGTTGGGTTTTCTGATTTCTTTTTGATTTCTTCTTCCTCTGATGATATGGATATAAAATTGGGGCTGTAACAATGAAAGAGTGGTTCAGGGAGCATAAGGCATCATTTTCAATAATGTATTGGCACCAAGAGTCCTGACCTTAACTCTAATGAAAGTTTTTGCGGTCTTCTGAAGAAGACTTTGTGGAGTGGTTCAATTTTCTTGTTATTAATTTGGGAAAATACTCTGATGAAATGTGGTTGAGAGCCACAAAGGTTTAACCCCAGAAAAACTGAAAAATGAGATAAGGTGAAATTTTGACAGACGTGGATAAGGTCTATGAGAATGGTTCCCTCATCTTCCTTGAATCATATCATGAGCATTATCCCTAATTTTTTATATTTTATAGATGCAAAAACCTTTTTTGCCAAAAACAGCTTTCTGTTTGTTACACCGCTCTGGTTTCGGCTCCCTTCAAATAAATATTGTGATGATGCTTAAGTTTGTTGAAACAATGCCATGGTGATTACATGCTGTAATCAAGACTAAAAGCCTGATGTTATTGCTGATTTGTATGTGTGTGTGTGTGCGTGCGTGCGTGCGTGCGTGTGTGCGTGCGTGCATGCGTGCGTGTGTGTGTGTGTGTGCGTGTGTGTGTGTGTGTGTGTGCATATAATTATATGTAATATATAATATTAGTATGTAATATTATTAATTTGGCTACCTGGTGTATATAAAAATAGACTATATTCATAATATTCTATTAATTATCTATTTATATATATATTTATATTTATATCTATCTATTTATATCTATCTATCTCCCTCTATCTCTCTCTATTTTTATCTTTATCTATCTACACTACATCTACACCAGGATTCATATATTTATAATGAAAACCTGAAATACTGAAGCAGGGTGGCGGCACAGTGGCGCAGTGGTTAGCAAGTCTGCCTCACGGCAAGAAGGCCCAGGTTCAATTCCTGGGCTCGGGGCATTTCTGTGTGAAGTTTGCATGTTCTCCCTGTGCTTGTGTGGATTTCTCCAGGTACTCCGGTTTCCTCCCACAGTCCAAAAATATGCACAGTAGGCTAATTGGCTGTTGTAAATCACCCCTACATGTGAGTGTGGGTGTGAATGGTTGTACGTGTGTTGGCCTTGCAATGGTCTGGCGAGATGTCCAGGGTGTACCCTGACTTTGCCCAGAGTAGGCTGTCCCTTATGAGGATTAAGCGGCTTAGAAAATGAATGAATGAATGAAAATTATCTGTTAATATCTTTGTACCTTAATTCCTCAAAATTGGATACTTATATATTAAATATATAGTATGCAATAATCATGGGTATTTCACAGAATACCTGAGAGTCAAAATAATTACCATAAATAAGAAAACAAAAAAATCATTTAAACGATTAAAACTATTAAACATGATTAAGGCGGTTTGGCAAAAAAGGTGCAAAATCAGAGTAACTAGAATAAAGTTATATGGTGTATGAGTAGTACAAATTCTGGGCTTTAAAAAAGACAAGAAAAAACTAACTATGGTATTAAGTAAAAATATAGAAAATTATCAGTGTAAATTATTTCAACATGATTCTAAATGAATCTAGTATATAAGGCACGTGTAATAATACTATTAAGAATTTACATTAACATTTACAGCATTTAGCAGATGCTCTTATCCAGTGCAACTTACAGAAGTGCTTTAAAGTCCCTATCAGTGAATATATATTTTTATACTGGTTCGTCAGGACACAGACTAAGTAAAACACTAGTCAAACTCAGTGAGAAGGTGTTGTGTGTGGGGGGATTTTTTTGTTTGTTTGTTTTTTATCTGTTTATTTTGTTTTTTGTAAATGTGTATTGGTTTACATAGGACCTACCAGGTTTTCCCTGACCAAATCTTCTGGTTAGTATTCAAATGACAAATAAGTATAACTCAATTTTTATTCAAAATATGACTTGTGTGTAAGTCTGTTGGGTTTTTACACCGGAGCCTAGTGGCTCATCAGGCTGGTGCTTATCCCAGGTTTTTGTAGCATGAAGCAACTAGGAGTTCAACTCCTCCTGGATAGGATGCTAGTCCATCGCAGGTTACCTTCCCAGTATTTTAACTGGTACCCATTTATACTGCTGGGTGGACAGAGGCACACTTGTGGTTAAGACCTTGACCAGGGGTCTTAGCATGGTTGGTGTCCAACCCATGATCTCTCAATCATGAGCCGCAAACCGCTACGCCACCGGCCCCTGAAATATGACTTACTAGACTGTCTTTTTCCTTAGCACCAGGACAGCCACCAGTGAATGTGGAGTGGAATCTGATTGGCTCGAAGTTGACTGTCCACTGGGACCCTGTAATTACCATGGAGATGGAGTCAGAGGTCACTGGGTACAAGGTAAGTTCACTTTTTCTATGCAAACACCTGCATGTTAAAATACCTGCATGTCAATATAAAACCTGCATGTTAAAAGGGCATGCACAGTCTGACAACATGAACTGTGAAATATTACTCCACTCCAATGAGAAGTATGTAAATTAATTAATTAAATGATTGATTGATTGATTGATTAATTAATTAAGCCACACCCCGAATTTCCCTTAGCCTGTGCAATAATGGAGCAGCTGTGGGTTGTGCTTTTTCATATAGCACAGCGGGATTCCCCAGTGTTGCATGCATAGATGCACCAGCCTAACCTTCTCAGTTAAAAAGTCAACAGTGATGGAGCTACCGTGTTTCCCTGATAATAAGACCTACTCCAATAATAAGACCTACTCTTACTTCTGCAGAACGGTCCATAATAAGCCCTACCCCGAAAATAAGACCTAGCTAAATCCACATTTTGTTCGCACCCTCCCCTCATTTTCTATGAACGCGCGCGCGAGCGCTATTTACAGCAGCGCCGCGGAGGAGACACCGAAAAAGAGGACGTTAAGGGAACAAAACAGTAAGTAAAGTATTATAAAGCAGGACTGAGGGGTATGATGGGGTTAAAGCAGGAATGGAGGAGTATAACAGTCATCATTTTACTGGTAGTATTCTGTCTGTTTTAACTCCAGACATGAGAGCAGAAAGGAAGAGCTGCACCGCTGAGTACAAGAAAGCAGTTGTGGAGGAATCACTTACCTGTTT
>JAOUQZ010000017.1:12716081-12734629 GCA_028564935.1 Neosilurus hyrtlii
ATTTTGAGAGCCTTGAGCAGCAACAAAGATTTTCACCACCGAATAATTTTCTTTATCAAAGTTTCCATCTGTCAAACATCCATTTACGTGAGGTGTGATTGTTCCCAAATGCATAGAAGAGCAAACAGCACACAGACAGGTGACAAATTCATGAAAAAACCTGGGTCTGTCATAGGAGATATTTTTCTTGCATGATTTAAGTCATCTGCACCCTTCATGGGAAGATTCAAAATGTTCTTGCAAGTGTAATTCTTGCTCCAAGTTGGTCTTGCTAATTCCTAAACTCTAGATAACTTATCGCACCACCTACTACACAACAGATACCAGCAGTTACCAAAGGGTTCCACTGGGACTGTTGAATTTTTTAACGTTGACAGAGGAATATTTAAATTGTGGGCTATTTGTCGCTGGCTGATGCCACCTTCTGACTGACCCACAATTCCATCTCTCTGAAAATCTGACAATTTAATGAATTAAATTTAAAGAACACTTGTCAGACTGCTGTATAAAGGTGCACAAAGTTGTGCTAAACTTATGCAAGCATGCCACGCACTCCAGGAGCTCAAGAATTTTTTAGAGATGTGGAATTGTGGGTCAGTCAGAGGGTGGCTTCAGACAGTGACAAATAGCTGATTATTTGAATATTCCTCTGTCAACAGTAAAAAGTTCAACAATAAAGGTGAGATCACCACGGATCCACGACCTGGTCGACCTGGACCATAAGAATGATGCCTTCGCTTCGTGAAGACAGCAGTGGAGAAAAATCCCCTTTCCAAGGCCACAGGAAATTCGCAGAAGACATCCGAACCAGCTCAGAAACTGTTACGTGCTTCCTCAATAAATGTGGGCTATTATGACTGAGCAACAAGACGCAAGCCTCTTCGACCAGCAGATATTCATTCTGAAATCTTGGGTGTCTTTTTACTTATATCTCTTTTATCCTAAAGAACGTTGCTTACTTCATCCTCAGTCCAGCCAAAAAATGCCTTTTTTGCAACAAATTTGAGCAACATAACATTTATTCCCATCCAGTGTTGGGTTCATTTCTCACCGACGTCTTGAATCGATGAGGGAAAAACTGAACCACTCCATAAAGTCCTCTCCACCACACCCTGAAAACTTTTAATAGGGTTAAGGTCAGGACTCTGGGGTGCTGACACATGTAAAAACATTCCTCATGCTCCCTGAACCACTCGCTCATTATTTGAGTCCGTGTTTTATATCTGTGTCATCAGGAAAGAAAAAGTGCATAACCTGCTCATTCACTACATTCAGCTCATCACCCGATTTCATTTTATTAACACATTAATGTTGCTGAGCCTCGACCGGACCAACTGGAGCAACAATGCCATGGAGATTACATGCTGTGATCAAGGATAAATGCTCTCCATGAAAATAGTAGTGTGTGTGACTTTTTTTTTTTGGCCTGGCAGTGTACCTCATATGACATCATAACACACTGCCATCCAAATTTTTGCTGGTACTACAACTTGAACACCTCTTTATTAATTTCTAATGATGAGCTCAGAGGATGCCTCAAAAAGACACTGGGAACATGTGGCAGCCATGACGCATAGATGGACACATTTTGGCTGTATCACTTTTATAGCATACGGTAAAACATTTCTATTCTAATGGAAGTGGTTTCTTCCACGATAATCTCACCCTTATCCACAGAGTAGAGGTCCTCACTAGGACAATTTAAATAGCATGAAACTTACATAAAAATCATATGCTTTGGCATTTTTAGTCACCAGACCTCAGGGGGGTTTATATTACTTGCTTATATGATACTTTATGTTGGTTTTTCTTTAATTTTGTCTCCTGTCTGTATGATATAATTAAAGTAAAGGTGGCTTCACTCACTCCGAGGTCGGATATACACAGCTGACCACCATCACATTCTGCAATAAAACAATGAGGAGAAGGCTTGTTTCAAGAAAGCTGATTGAGAAAATGCACTTTTGTGTCCACCAAGTGGAAACCTGGTGGCTAAGAACCCAAAAAAAACCAGCCTACCTTCTCCACACCTCGGAGAAACTTGTCCGTTCCTGTGTAGTTTCTCTTAGGCTCACTAAGCAATTCACAGAGACGCTGGATTGTGAAAGGGATTCTGGAACGAAGCAATAACAGTTTAAAAAACTGAAATATGTACTTAAGCATTTCTGCCTTCAAGTCTTAACCTGCACTAAACTGTAAGGTGAGATTCAAGATCCTCAATGAATAAATAATCTTGGAAAAAAGTACAAACATTTTACATATTTAAAGGAAAATGCCAGACTCTTTTTAATTATTGTTCATCAGGGGTGTTAAACTCATTTTCAATGAGGGCCACATCACAAAATGTGTAGGTCAACAGGCCGAATAATTAATAAAAATCTATTTTTAAAAAAACATGAAATGAAATCTGCATGGCAAAATAATCAGGTATTTATTATAGGTATTTGCTCTCTTTTCCTCTTTTCACTTTTCTTTTCTGACAACATACAATCTTTCTTGATTCATGAATGACTAGCTGTTTATTTAAACAGGCTGCTGCCACCTTATGAAAGGATGATGAATTACATTTCATGGTAAAGGTTAATGCAAAGGTTGTATGATAATCATATTCTTAAAAAGCTCTCATGATCACATAAAATGAGTTGACAGGGCAGATTTGTTCCCACGGGCCTCAAGCTTGCAACCAGTGCTGTAGATTATTCCCAGAGATGCTTTTGTAATGTCAGAGATTTTAATATGAGAGAAAAAATAGCTTGTTTTTAAAGGTGTTAAAATTGTAAGATGCAATTGTCGAGCTACACCTTTAAACAAGAAGTGTTAGCAAAACCACTGCTGTCAACACCTGTGGAATTACAGCTAATCTCTGAGAGGTGTGCAATGGTGTCTGCGGCAGAACTCATGTGACTGAAGTGTAGACATTTGGCTGAAATTTAATGATTTCAACAAAAAGACTGAAACAGCCATATTTTACATAGAGCCTCCATTTCACAGGATAAAATGAAATTGGACAGTTGAATGACAAGCAAAACAATGGCCAGTTATAGCATGATTCTTCAGTATTTCAGGACAAATTAAAAAGATAAAATAAAAAAAATGGATTTTGGAAATGGAAAAAAGGATTACGGCTAGAGGAGGTGGTTAAGAAGTGCACCAGGGTCTGGGGGCTGTGCATCTACTGTGTTGAAATAAATAAAATAATTGTGGGGAAGAGCCAGCTCTTGCACATACAGTTTTTGATAGATGTGTTAATTAAAATAAAATTAATGGAATTTATTAAAAATATATATCGTTTTGTCAAATTATTTGGAGTTAATAAAATACATTTTAGCTCATCTTATATCTTTTACATGATGTAGAAAATAATGAGCATTTGTGTCCCTAATGACCTTCCATACAGATTTGACCTTTACACTGGAACAAACACACATTAGCAGATGGTGACTCCTAACTTTCACTGAATAAACCGGTAAATGTAGGAACATCTGTAACATATTATGCATCATTTATAAGATGAATATCCAAAGGTCTATTTATTTTATTTAATTATATATGATCTGTCTAAAACAATCGGCATTTGAATATGAAAAATACAACTTTAACCAACGGAATCAGGAGTGACCCAGTACACATGCACGTATTAGACAGCATGGCTTGCATGCGAGCACTACACAAGGATATTGTACCCATCATGTGTGCATCATACACTGATCATACACAGCATAGCATAAAGAGGGTAAGTGTCTCTCTCTTGCTCATTTTAGTCGTTTTTCGTACAGAACAGCTTCAACTTAGGGATGTTGGTGGGTTTTTTCACATAAACAGCTCACACAATATTTCTTCATTTTAGGGTCAGGACTTCGATTTGGCCATTTTAAACATTACATTTATTCTTCTTTAACTACTCACCGGTAGAATGACCCGACTTTCGGTTCTTTGTGTTGCTGCATGACCACTTTCTCTTGAGATTCAGCTCTCAGACAGATTTTTGTTGTCTTGAGATAAGTAAATTTCACTTTTCTTCCTGTGATAAAGATTTATTTATAGCCTTGCATTAAGTAATTTCAGCTTGTGTCGGGACTTGATTAAAGAGCAATGTGACGCGGTGAACTATACACTTGCTTCTCTTACATGATGCCTATTTTTCTAATCCACACTATATTTTGATACCTCAAGACCTTGAGAAAATTATCCCATTATCACGAGAAAACAAAATTTGTAGACATAAATAACTTGAGATCATGGAAAAACAAATGAAATTAACTTATCTTGAGAAAACAACCTTTGTTTTCCTGAGAAATTACATAATTAACCTGTTATCTCAAGAAAAGCTTATGGCTTCCTTAATTCTGGCCTTATCCATCTACAATATTTTTCCAACAGCCTTCTGGCTTTTCCAAATAATATTTAACAAACTGTACAAGGACAGCAATGTTTTTTTGTTGTTGTTGTTTTTAAGAGCAGTGGCGTTCTCTCTGCAACTTTTGGTCTAAATTTTCCTGATTTTCCAAATCTCTAAAATTCTCCTTATGATGGACTCAAGAACATTATTAATAGCCAATGTGAGAGAGACCTTTAGTTGCTTAAGTTACTCAGCAACTATTTTCCCCACAGATTTCTGTTGTTTGTGCCATGATATACATGTTTTGTGAAGGTCAGATTTTGACGGATCCCTGTGCTTTAAATAAAACAGGGTGTTCACTTACAACTGATTGAAGACACCTGACTAATTTTACCTTCAAATCTATTTGCCAATCCTTAAAGGGAACACAATGTTCACCTATTACACATAGTATGTGTATACACACACACACACACACACACACACATAGATATTTGTAATTTTTCTTATTGAGACTTTTATCTTTATCTTATTCTTTACTTGGTATGGTGTGCACACAATTTCCGCCGGGATCAATAAAGTATTCTGACTCACAGCGCTCAGTATTCCTACACAGGGTGACTGAACTGTAACTGTTAACTGTAACAGGTAAATAAAAAATTAGTAAATGCTTTTACTTCAAATCTGAATTAAATATACACTTTTTTAAACATAACTGGTAGGTCCCGATGCTTGAACCTAATACACTAATCCCAACATCGTTAATAACTACCTGGCAAATATAGGTGGCTATGACGCTACATCACTTCATGAACGGAGCTTTTCAGGCATACAGTAGGGGATTGGTGATGGTGTATAATACACAGTATCCCTTTAATTCCGTGCAGAAAAAGAACGGGACAATTTTTTCACCAAAATTACTCACACGCTACTGTACAGTACACCCACAGCCCCATGCAGCAGCTTGAGGATTAGCCAGCTGAACAGTAAGCAATGGGCAAGGCCACGTCATCATCAGGATATTCCCAGAGCTGTTATTGTTATTAAAATATTTTTTTAAAACAACTGGTGCCCCAAAATGATCTCAAGGGCATGTTAAAATGAAAAACGTTTATGTACCTAACAGTGTACTGCCTATTCATTTGGTCCTGGTGTGGTCCTTTAGAGGTGGTTCAACATTTTCATGAGCGTACAAACCGTACATTATGGGAGAGGTCAGTGCCTAGCCTAAGCTTTTCAAACATTATGAAAATTCATAATAAAGATTGTACAGTCATTATGTTGTGCTTAGCATAGAGGCAAGAGTGCCTGACCAATCCATTCAACCTCGCAGTAATCAGCCCTCCAATCATAATACTCTTTGTATTGTAATCGATGCCGTATTATACCTGGAAGCGTGGTATTACAGGCATATTATAGTATAAAAATAACCTGCATTTGATCACTCACATGATCACTATTTGGTCGTTCCAGTGCCAGTGTACTTACTACTCAAGCTGCTTTTCACAACAGACAGAGCTAATGCACATCTCAGATCTGTTCCACTGGCTCTAGTGAGAACAATGAGCAAATCTATTTAATTTAAAATAAAACACTCACAGACATTTCACTATACATTACAGCTTAGCATATAAAGCGTGCAGCTTAAAGTGTGTAATGTGCGCTCTTATAGTCCAACATCTTAATCAACGATCTACAAATCTTAGCTCTATACACGAATTTATTTAGAAAATGCTGACTTCATCTCTATTAACTTTAGAGTTGGTGCAAGAGCTAAAAGACCACAGACGCATCAGTTCTACACACATACACGGGTATGCGGAAGGTGTGTGTGTTGCGCGTGTGCCCGTGTCCGCAATCCATAAGGGTGCACTCGGTCATAGTTAAGTTGTTCAGCTGAGCAAGCCAATGATTAGATAATAAGCAGTTCAACTTCGTCTTCAGGAAGTTGAACTCCTCGTTTTGTTCACGTTTTGTTTTATAACTCCAGTCTTCTGCTATGTGCAGGGTGCAAATTTAGTGATGGTGTTTAGACCTGGCTGTATTGGTTTATGTTGCAACAGGACTGAAACTGTCCTGCTTCACGATGATCTTTTGCAAACCTTTCTATACCTGTGTGTGATACTTGGTTGTATTTTTGGGAGACTGAACAGACTGTATAGGTGACACTGCAAATGACTATTAACATCATTCAAAGAATTTTCAGAATTATTACACTAGTACAAAGGTCTAAAAACCCCTTTCTATCATGCAAACCATATCTGCAGTGTTTTTATTATTATTATTATTATTGTTTGACGGCAGAGAAATGTGCTGAAAATGTCACCATTCCCTGATTCCAGTTCATGCATGAAAATAAAAATAAATAAATGAACAGAAATATGCAGAGATAAAGACACATTTGCAGTAGCAGCCCTGTACATGTATGAAGGAACCAACAAATTAATGTTTATTTCAAATATGTTTCAAATATAATTTTAATAAAATTATGTATAAAACTGAATGCATTGCTGTTTTAACTCTATATCTTTGGTTTATTATCCAATACATGTTTCAGACGTCACATTGTTTTGTGTGTGTGTGTGTGTGTGTGTGTGTGTGTGTGTGTGTGTGTGTGTTTAAAATGTTGAACCTCCCCTTAAGGTTAACATTCTTTTGCTACCCAGAGATATGTAATACTGGATGATTTTCCTCAATAAATCAATAACCTAGTACAATCTTTTTGACACATTTTGTATCTGCTTTTAGATCTCATGAGAACATCTAATTTTTCAGGTCACATTTCAGAAATCTAAAAACTGTACCATCACCCTCTGATTTTAAACAGCCAAGTGCCGACCTGAACTGTGTAATGGTCGGCAGGTCTGGTAATGTAAAACAATTACTAAACATCATGCAGACGTAAGCTGCGTAAAATCATGTAAAGCTGATCAAATTGGCAGAAGCCTATTGGACAGCAACTCTTTAATGACGTCATGCTCTCTTACCCATTGTAGCCATCAACAATTTTTAGAATCCGTTCTTTCATCTCTTTAAAAGGAATGTGTTCAACATTGGGATTGGCAGGACCCCGCTGCTCTGGAGATGAGGCTTTAAAATCATCCATGACTTTTTCTAGCTTGAAAAGGAAGTAGCTTTTAAACTGGGACCACTGAATCCTAAGAGAAGGAAACAAAAATGAGAAGCATTCGAATTTGCTTACTAGTGTACAAGTTATTTAAATCTCAAAGCAGTCTGGTCTCATTTTTACTGTTGCTTGCTATTATCCATCTGAGATAAAGAGATAAATCAAACTGCTAATCTGAATACATCAGTGCTGTGAAAGAAAAGTCAACATTAGTGATTATTATTTATAGAAACAATTGTAAATAACTCACGTAGTCTCTCCAGTTTTGGCAATATGGCACAAAAATTGGTCCAAAATGGGGCATGTTTCCTTTTTTCCTTTCTTCTCAAAATCTGGAATAAACAGGTAAGTGTGTACAATGAGATTAACCAAGGGTTCAATTCCAGTGAATTATTTATTCCAAGAATTAATTTTTTTTGCAAACTTACCCTTTTCAGCAGTACTTAGACTAGCACTATGTTTTACACACACACACACACACACACACACACACACACACTAAATAAAGGTATATTTGGTCTGTCCTGACAAACCAGAATAAGAATATATTCACTAATAGTGGCTTTAAAGCACTTCTGTAAGTCGCTCTGGATAAGAGCATCTGCTAAATGCTGTAAATGTAAAGGGGCCGTATGAGGATGGTTCAAAGAAAACAGCCTAAATATCATAAATGTCGTTATCAAACAAGATGTAAATCATTCATAAACTTTGATTTATGAAGGATATGAGACGTGAACTGGGTTCATATATTATTTGTTAGAGGGTTACGTTGTGATCTTGATCTTTGAAAATGTTCAGAACAACAAGATTTCAAGAAGTCCGTGCTATAATCCATTTCCATCTGCTCCATACTGGACTGAATACTCTTGATTCCTTTTGAATCAAATTAATGAATATAGACAAGTATTTTAGACACTGGTGATATATTTAGATGGGTTTTTTTTTGAAGATTTATTTTTTTTATAATTTTACTAAGCTTCACACTCGGTGCCAATAATAATGAAGGACACTGTATATCAGATGTGCTCCAAACATACAGTTGTTCTCAAAAGTTTACACAGCAGGGCAGAATTTGTGAATGACAATATAAAAACTTTTCTTTTGCTCACGGTCAGTGGCTGTGTAAAGCTATTTATTATCAAACAATCACATTTGCTGTTTTTCAATCATAATTATAACAGAAACTAACCAAATCACCCTGATCAATAGTTTACATCTCCTAGTTCTTAATACGGTGCATTTCTCCCTTTAACATTAACGACAGCTTAAAGTCTGTTCTGGTAGTTGCGGATGAGGCCCTTTATTCTCTCAGATGATAAAGCTGTATTATTGGCAATTAGCTTCCAGTTCCTCTAAATTCTTGGGCTCTTGCATGAATTGCACGTTTGAAGTATAAGCTGAAAATATTTTAAATAAATCATAAAACAATTCATATTGTATACTGTATGACATGAAGAATGAGAAGATTCATATTGCAACATTCCCCAAGCCTGAGGTGCACAAATGTATTAGTGCACACTCTACATGTACTTTAGCAATAAGACTATTTTAATTAAATAATTTTTCTATTTTTAAGCATAGCAGCAGAAGATGAGGTAGGTGCTCATGCGTGTTAATTAGTGTTGAGGCTGTGAGCCGAGAGAAGAAACTCACTGCTATTCTACGGTTAATTCAGAATCTGAATACAATTTCAGAACTGAAGGACATCGAGGCGAGTCTCTGTAATGCGGTCAGAAGAAGCATTCCACGAGGCACTTGTACCATCCAGGCCTCCATGGTTGTTTTCCTGTGTTGCCAGTACAGCTACAAGTTTTTCTGTCACACTCTTTAGCAGTCACAGGGATTTCACTTGGTCAGTCCATGGTAAACTTTCTGCAGATTTTCATGATGGCCATGCTGTTTGATGTAGCAGGGAACATCAAGCAGTGATGAGTTACTGTGTTCAGACTTCTGTACCCTGAGCATTGTAAACAAATACCTACATTTTCAGTGCTTATGTCATGTTGTAATGGGCGGTATGGTGGTATAGTGGTCAGCACATTGGCCTCACACCAAGAAGGTCCGTGGTTCAAGTCCCATGCTCAGCAAGGACGTTTCTGTGTGAAGTTTGCATGTTCTCCTTTTGCTTGTGTGGGTTTCCTCCAGGTACTTCAGTTTCCTCCCACGGTCTAAAGATATGCACATTAGACTAATTGGCTGTTCCAAATAGTTGTGAATGGTTGTGTGTGTTGGCCTCACATTGGTCTGGAGAGCTGTTTGTGTGGCGGTCTCAGATTTCTCCGGTCTCAGTTTACCCTGCGCATGAAGTGTTACTTCTTGATTCGAATCTCGACGTATCTCGTGTATATATATATATATATATATATATATATATATATGAGTATAGTTTCTCATTTTATTGTTATTCTGGTAAAAGTGTAGAAAGGAAAACTTAGTACAGAGACCTGAATAATGAATTAGAAAAGTAAGTGTGGGGGTGTATTGACTACATGTTGAGTCGGGGGGAAAGATCAGGCCATGACACCAGGTGTACCCCGCCTTCATCCAGAGTCGGCTGAGATAGGCTCCCTAATAGGATCAGCCAATGAATGAATGAGACTGAGTGTCAGGTATGTGTACGTTCCTGAAACAGATAACACTGGTGTTGTGATTTTTACGGAGGGATAGTGAATGGAAAATTAAAGATCTTAAACTAAAACCAAATTTAACACGTTAAGAAAAATCAGTAAACAGAAACACCACCATGTGATGCACGAGTCCAATACATTGAAGTGATTTGTGTAACCTCCTCATTTTAGACTTGTTTCTCTATATGAGTGAAATGTTAGTGCATGTAAATAACCACAAACATTAACACATCGTGTAAGAAACAAACACACAACACTGTGTTCTTGTGTTCAGGCTTTTGAGTGAAGCACTGAGCCTGAGCACTGCACGAGCAGTAAACCAGAGCTCTCTGTCCCTGAGGTAAACATTACAGCTAGCTCAGCTTTAGCGTTTAAATACACGTCGAACATTCCGGAAACTGACAGACCTGAGGAGACTTCCGCAACAGGAAGGAAACTACAAACACAATACTGTTTTAAACTACCTCTAAAAGCATCCAGAAGCGCTCCGAGGTCCATAACGTTCTCCTCCACAGCTCCCTAAAACCGACAACCGGAAGACAACAGGAACACTAAGATGGCACTGATGACGTCATTGCCGCTCGCCCCGGAAGTAGTAAAGAGCAACAAAAACATAGGGGAAAAAATGATAGCGGTTATCCTGTGAACATGATTCATAACAAGTTACCTGAAACATAACACACAATTGTACTGAGACCATCAGCTGTTTACAGAGAAATGTGTGTTTAAGTTTAAATCTTCTTAAAGGGAAATCAAACCCAAACTCAATAAAACTTAAACACCTCACATTCCTCTTGGCACCGTAAAATTTGGTGATCACAAGATTCTTCATAAAGCAAAAATAATAATAATAATAATAATAATAATAATAATAATAATAATAATAATAATAATAATAAATTTCTCACACAGGGAGACGAAGTTGTACTGCGAAAAGTCGTACGTGATTCCCGTCTGTGCGACAGTTAAAATCGCAGTAATTTGCACGAATTCATTGCCGTATCTATTATTCCTTCCTGTGAATAGGGTGTTTTTCTGGTGTATATAAATGTCAGATCACATTATGTGTACAGGTGGCTACTTTTATTTTATTCAGAATTTCACTTGTTTATAGCGGAGCCCCATAGATAACGGATAAGCATGTTTTTGCGATGTGTTACACAATTTCATTATTTTCACACAATTTTTTAGACGCGTTACACAGTTTCCTTCGGGATCAATAAGGTATTCTGATCATGATTTTTACGTCAAGAAGTGTCAGCCCCTCGGTCCCTCCGGGGTCGGTGCACACATGGTGAAACTTCTCATGCCGGTATATAGCCATCGTAATGGGAAAGAATGTTTGAGTGATGATAACTTCTTCCGCTCTACCTTCCCCCAAACTGATCCTTGTTTCAAGCCATAAAATAAAATACACTTTTTTAACAACGTAAACAGAATTTTCTGTGCCATATGCAGTAGGTATCTTTGTTTTTTTAGGTGAGGAATCGGTTGACATTTCTGACGCGTATAACGTGCTTATGGAAGTAAACCCATTCAGCAGATTGGCATCTTGCTACCCTGTGGATATAGCGGAGCCCGCATCCTATGGTCATGGTCATAGCTACCATTAAGGGGAACAGAAGTCATGTCCTCTGTATTTTTTTATCGTCGGTGTAGGGGTTTCACGCACTCACAAGGGTAAAACAGCAACCTTTTCAAACTCACTCATGCGAACGATCAAATGGATTTTAGCAGATTGCACTTTGAAAATGATCAGATAATGAAAATATACATGTTTATGTGTAACAGGAGAGTTTGGAAGGCTTTCCTTTCATTTCATTTTAACAGAACTTTTTTAAAGGGGCGCATTCACTTAAGATAAGAGATCTTTATTGTCAACTGTTGCATGAACAATGAAAATCAGTTTAGCAGCTCTGTGTTAGCAGCAAATATTTTAAAAAAGTATACAAACTAAGGAAACTGCACTAAGCTATATACATATACCTTCTTCTTCACTGCCACTTGTGAACGAGTAAGGCGGCTTATGGGTCAGGAGCATGGAGCATGTTTTTGATTCCAGACTAGTTGTGGAGGCTTTCTCGAGTACGTCTGCATTTGTGACCTTATCTTGCCATTTGATGTTTACGATTTGTCTTAAACAGCGTTGATGATAAGTTTCTTCTGCTTTCGATAGACCACCCATGTCTCTTAGCCATATGTGAGAGTAGGTACAATGATTGCATTATAAACCAATAACTTTGTATTGGCTTGTATATCCTTGTTGCGGAAAATCCTATTGCTAAGTTTTTGATGCAGAAGCACTTATACGATTTCGGATCTCCACATCAAGTGAGACATTGTCCAAGATAGTGCTTCCAAGATATTTGAAGTTGTTAACTGTCTTGAACCGCACGTCAATTTTGATAGATGGTTTCAAGTGAAGCGTTGATGGATATACCTGTTTGTGCTGGAATAAAATCTCAGTTTTAGTGGTATTAAGGGTGAGACTGAATCATCTGTATGCCAGAGTAAAGGCATCCACAGTCCTATGCATACCAACTTCAGAGCATGCACAAGGAGCTGAGTCATCAGCTTATTGAAGCTCTATGATTACCTTTATGTACACACTTTATGATTAATGTGTGGGAGCAAAAACACAGCCTTGATTAACACCAGTATTAACTGGGAACAGCTTGCTTTCCACACCATCATACAATACTGAAGTGGTCATATCATCATGCAGAAGTTGAACTAGTTTCACTAGCTTTTCTGGATAGCCATATTTCAGTCATTTTTGCCATATGGTAGCAACATGGGCAGAGTGGAAAGCTCTAGTCAGGTTGACAAAGGTGATGTAGAGTGGAGATTGCTGCTCACAACATTTCTCTTGCAGCTGTCGTAGGGTGAAGATCATATCAATACATCCTTGATAGGGTCAGAAACCATGTTGGCTTTCTGGGAGGACTTCTTCAGCAAGGAGGGACGATTTAATAGGATCTTGTTAGAGAGCTTCCCCATAACTGAGAGCAGAGAGATACCGCGAGATAGTTATTGCAATTGATGATATAATGCTAATAATAAATAATGAGTGCATCCCTGAGTTCTAAGGGAGTCGTCTTTGTCCCATATACACAGCAGAAGTTTGTGGATACGTTCGATGAGTCTAGGTTCGCCCAGTTTGATGACCTCTGGAGGAATGCCGTCAGGGCCTGGAGCCTTACCATTCTACAGAGATTCAAGTGCCTTTACTATTTCGTCACGGGTTTGAGGAGCTGCTAATTCCTCTCTCACAGGAAACTGTTTGAGCTCATCAATTGCTCTTTGATCTAACTGTGGGTCTTGATTTAGTATGTTGCTGAAATGCTCTCTCCAACGTCTTCTTATTGAGTCAGGATCTTTTACAAGTACATTGGATGTGTTCCTGAGAGAAGTAGGTCCACGAGAACTAGGGCAGTAGACCATCTTGACTGCTTCAAAGAAAGCACACGACCTGTTAGTGTCTGCGATTTCTTGAAGGTCAACTGCCTTTGTGTGCCACCATTGGGTCTTATGTTCTCTAGTACGCCTCTGCAAAAGTGATTTTGCTCAAGTTAGTGCCTGCCTACGAGAGCGAGTTTTGGGATGTTGTTTCCAGTTGATAAATGTGGCGTGATGTTGGTTAATAAGGCTGATAAGCTCCCCGTTGTTGTTGTCAAACCAGTGTTGATGTTTTTTGTGGATGTATATACACCTACATACACATATATACACATACCTATATGTTAGGGTGGACAATTTTTATATGGAAAAAATGCAATACACACCCTCCTATTTTACATTTACAGCATTTGGCAGACGCTCTTATCCAGAGCGACTTACAATTATCATTTTATACAACTGAGCAATTAAGGGTTAAGGGCCTTGCTCAAGGGCCCAACAGTGGTGATAGTGGGGATTGAACCGCTGACCTTCGGATCAGTAACCCATCGCCTTAACCATTGCACCATGGAGGGTGGAGGGGTGATGGCTTTCACAGCTCTGGGGAAGAAGCTGTTTTTGAGTATGGTTGTGCTGGTCTTAATGTTGCTGTACTGCTTTCCGGAAGGAAGAGGTACAAACAGTCCTCTTCCCGGGTAGGTGGAATCCACCGTAATGCGGCTGGCCTTCTTCTGGACCTGGACAGCATATATTGTATCCAGATCTGGTAGATGGCGGCCCACAATCCCCTGAGCAGTTCTCACCACCCGGGCCAAGTCCTTTCTGTCCTTTGAAGTGCTGCTGCCGTACCACAAGTTGCACTGAGACAGAGTATGCTTTCTATTGTAGTGCTGTAGAAGTTTTTGAGCAGCTGAGAGGAGAGTCCAGTACATTTCTTTACCAGGTGTGAGGTGTGAATAGACCAGGACAGGTCAGATGAAATGTGGACACAAAGGAACTTAATACTGTCCACACGCTCCACCGCATCCCCTGAATGCAAAGAGGAGCAGTCTCTGTCTTCCTGGTCCTTCTGTAGTCCACTATAACCTCTTTGGTCTTGCTGATTGAACACCAGTTTATCAGGTGCTGGATCTCCTTTTTGTAGTGGGTCTCATCGTTATCCGATATGAAACCCACCACGGTGGTGTCGTCCGCAAACTTCATGAGCGTGTTTGTGGAGTGGACAGCAGAACAGTCGTGTGTGAAAAGGCTGAAAAGGACCGGGCTGAGTACACAGCCCTGCGGTGTTCCAGTGTTCAGAATCAGGTTGGAAGATGTAGAGTTCCCTATCCACACCACCTAGGGTCGGTTGGTGAGAAAGTCTCTGATCCAGGAACACAGTGATGCTGACGGTCCCAGTCTGTGGAGTTTCAGTACCCGCTTGTCTGTGAGAACAGTGTTGAAAGCTGAGCTAAAGTCCACGAATAGCATCCTAACTTAAGTGTTGGGTTGCTCCAGGTCGGTCATGGCTGTGTGGAATGTTAGCAAGACAGCAGTCTCCGTAGAGCAGTTCTCCCTGTAGGTGAACTGAAGGCAGTCTAGACCAGCAGGAATAACATCCTTGATGTGGTTAAGGAGGATCCTCTCGAAGCACTTCATGATTACCGTGGTCAAAGTAACCAGGCAATATTCATTGAGGCAGGTAGCGGCTGATTTTTTTGGGCACAGGCACAATGATGGAGGACTTGAGGCAGACCTTAGCGAGCTGCAGGGACAAGTTTGCAAATGACCAGGAAAACTCCTGCCAGCTGGTCGGCGCATGATTTCAGGGTCTGGCCCGACACCTTATGTGGTCATGCAGCCTTGATGATATTGATCTTCCTCAGGGTGGAACACCTGCAAGACGAGGGGCTGCTGTTGCTCCTCTGGTGGGGAAAGATGTACAGTCTCCCTGCTGCTCGATGAGTCGAAGCGCGCAAAGAAGCTGTTCAGCGTGTCAAGCAGAGTGGGGTCACGGCTGACCTACTGGTCGCTGTGCTCGTAGTCCGTGATGGTCCTTATACCTCTTAACGTGCTACATGGGTTGTTGTTGAAGTGCTCCTCAGTGTGCTGTTTGTATCTGATTTTTGACAGCTGGATACCCCTTTTCAGTTCTTTCCAGGCCGTACTGTAAGCCAGCCTGTCTCCTGGCCCGTAGACTGCGTCTCGGGCTTTAAGCAGGGACCACACTGTGCCGGCCATCCATGGCTTGTATAAAATATATAATACAGTACAGTTTAAATATAATTCTAAATAAAGATATTGAGCTAAACTCCAGATAAATAAAAACAGGTTTTATGATCATTTCCAGAGAGAGAGAGAGAGAGAGAGAGAGAGAGAGAGAGAGAGAGAGAATCGGTGCAGTACCGGCGTTGACCTTATAGGGGGCAGTGTTGCACCGCAGCTAATTCAACATGAATTACATCATCTCTTCAGAGTTCATGGCACATCAAAGCTCCAGAGAGGAAAAAACCCCACAGAGATTAAAATCTCACTCGACTTCAGATGTTCATGGAAGTTCAGACGTTGTATTGGAAAAGGGGAAGGTCATTTCCCTCGCGTGTTTAATTAAAATGTGTGTAATTAGCATGTAATTTAATAAAATGTGTGTAATTAACATGTGCTCAGTGCTCAGTTCATCAGTTGAAGAAGAGGATGATGACATGATCGATGATGAAAAAGTGTAATCGGTTGTTAATTTATTATGGAAAATATGGATATGAGGACAGTGCGTTACTTAAAATAAGCCACGCCCATAATACCATGATGATGCCACTGCACATGACTTAAATCTTATCTCTGACATGCTGCACGAGAGACAGGATGGATAGTAAAATTAGATCAGGATTGAATCCTCGACCACTGAGATGGCATTAACGCTCCCTGCAGCTCTGACCTCTGTGCCGCCATGTTGCTTTTTTTCTTTTTTTTTCACCGTTTTCAAATGTTACTCTTTAAATCCATCACAGCTGGGACTGATGTTGAAAGTAAGAGTCAAGAACCACAGAAGAAGAGGAATAATCCCACATGTGGGTGTCACGTGTATGCTAAATTCCTCGCAGTCAGAAGAGCTGCAGTTACACACAATCAATCAACCAATCAGATGTCTGACCAATCAGAAGCTACAATTCAAACTCACATGAGGTTCGAAACGCTGATTGAACAAGAGGCCATTTAAAATTTTTTTTAAACTAAACTGATCCTCCTTCCCTGCAGCGTCATTTCTCCTGTATTATGTTTAATGTTCTGGTTCTCTCTTTAATCCCCTCTCGCTGCCTCGAGTACAAAAATTGTAATAATAATAATATCAATTCCTCCAGCTGTTTGATTTCAGCACACGCCATTCTGAGGTCGCCATTAGCGCCAATCCACTCACCACAAGGCTGGAAATATTCTGTGCGTATAAACGTTCTTGACTCCTCAGCACTTTCTCAGACTTCTTCCTACGCTTGGTTTCCTCCTCAACACTGAGCATCTGCTCACAAAATTTCACTCTTGTCTGCGTCGAAAAAAAAAAAAGAAAAGAAAGAAAAAAAAAAAAATATATATATATATATATATATATATAAAATATTACAAAATAGAACTTTGGATGTCCTTCACTTTTCACTCCACTCACCCAACCCCACAAGAATTCTCTCTCTCTCTCTCTCTCTCTCTCTCTCTCTCTCTCTCTTTCTCAGCCAAACATGCCTGAGCTTTTTTCCTTGAAGAGTCCTGCACTTTACCCTGAGCGTTAAACGGATTTTTGAAAGGACTTGTGAGGATGAGCAAGTCACTAATGCTGAACAGGAGCGGGGGTGGAGGTGTACGGGTGGTGGTGGTGGTGGTGGTGGGGATGTTAAGGATTATGAAAGAATCTCTTGTGTGAGCTGAAGTTCCACAAACTCATCCTCCATCTCTCCACTCCAGCGCTCACGTCTTCTTCCTTTCGTAAGACCCACCATCACAGATGGGTGGGGATGGGTGTGTGTGTGTGTGTGTGTGTGTGTGTGTGTGTGTGTGTTGGTTTTACTCATGTTCTCTTTCCTCTCTCTGCTTCCAATCTGGAGGTTTCAGCAGGATGACTTAAAAAAATAAATTACGTCTCAGCATGAAACTTTTAGAAAATCTACACAGATAAACACACATCGGGTTTAATTCCCGTCTTCATCTAAAATGAAAAAAGTTTTATTTTTGGTCATGGTATCCCGTGTTGTAACTGTAGGGAGAGAAGCAGAGAAGTGACCCAGCACGTGTACAGTACACATGTTCATTCATTCATTCAGGAAGGAAAGCAGATCTTCTTGACTATGCAGTCACAAAATCATCAAAACACAATCTCACTTTCAACGAATACAATCACGCCGTGGAAATCAACGCTAGCTGTTAGCCTCGACTTCATGCCTCTCAATAATTCCTGCTCTTGTTTATTCTTCATGTTTCATCACTGGCCATTAAACCCAATATAAAGACGTTGGTACTTCAAAAGTTTAATTTTTAAAGCTTCAAATCTGCATCACAGGCAGGAGCAAAATTACTAACTTGACTCTGCCCCTTAATAACATAGGGTGGAACTCGTTCATTATCACTTCATAAGCACGGTGACGCATGCAGTGGTTTGCATGTCTGCCTCACAGCAGGAAGGTCCTGGTTTTCAGTCCCGAGCTCGGTGAATACGTTTCTCTCTGTGTTTGCATGGGTTTTCTCCGGGTACTCTGAGATGAGTGAGATAGGTGAGAGTGTGAGTGTGAGTCTTGCGAGCTGTTCCAGGTGTACCATGCCTTCACTCAGAATCGTCTGCCAGCCTCCACTTGACGCTAATAGGATTAAGCAGTTCGGCAAATGAATGAATGAGGAACAGTTTTAAGGGGGAAAGGGGTTCTCTGATGGTTCCATGCATAACCTTCCATTTTCTCTGTGCAAAAAGCAAAACAAACCTACATAGCTAAGTGATCTCTCTCTCTCTCTCTCTCTCTCTCTCTCTGTTTTTCTCTCTCTTTCTCTCTCACTCTTTCTGACTGTCTGTCTCTCTCACTGTCTGTTTTTCTATCTGTTT
>JAOUQZ010000017.1:12773173-12797583 GCA_028564935.1 Neosilurus hyrtlii
GCGGGTGAGTGAACGAGTGAGTGGTTGGGCGGGTGAGTGAACGAGTGAGTGGTTGGGCGGGTGAGTGAACGAGTGAGTGGTTGGGCGGGTGAGTGAACGAGTGAGCAGTTGGGCGGGTGAGTGAATGAGTTCACTTATGTTTATAAAATTTGTTCTACTAAAATTTTGTTTAGGTATTCACACTAAATCTGGTGTATAGTTTGTTTTCAGATTTCATCCTTCCTTAATTATAAATTTTTGTATGTAATTTTTTTTCTTACAGAGACATGCAGGAATCCAAGACAGATCAAGCAGCCAACAGCAGTCCAGTTGGCCAGGAGCAGCCGAGCTCGGGTGTGGAGCAAGTGACGAATGAGACATCAGTAAAAGCATCGACACCCAGCACACACGAGATACAACAGGTTAAACACACTGCGTTATCTTTTATTCTCCTGTGCTAATATTTCATTCTTCTGGAATTTATCAAGAGGAAATGATACTTTACATTTTTTTCTGTGTGCTAAAGCATCATCTGCACTACGATGAGCAGCATTTTGTTTTATTGTTCTCATGTGAAAGATGCCATATTAATGAATTGGCAACATTTAAATTTATGCTCCAAACTCTGAACAAATTAGAGTCAGAAAGTTGAAATATCCAGACACATATAAGAAGCAAAGACATGTACAGTGCTTATTTTTCCCACCAGTGTACCACCACCAGCACCAACACTCTTCACTCCTGCTCCGCCCGTAGTGTTTGGCTATTGTTTTCATTAATCCCCTATTGGGTTCATTCAGTATAACTTTACAGTAATGCTGTTTAAATAAGTAGGCCACAGGGGTCCAGGCTTTCCTGCCCCAAGGACCATTTCATAATGCACCAATATAGAAGAATTCACCAAGTTGACTGCTGTGACCTTGAAACAAGGTCAAGTTGATCCATATACAATTCCAACCAAGACCTTCCTGAGAGGGACCCATCCACCAAATCTGGTGGTCCCAATTCATTTCCTTATAAAGTTATTGTGCTAACAATTGTTTGTGTAAGACCATTCTCCCTGCAGTTTCCTGCAGCTAAACCTTGCTCCCGTGCAAAACATCTCGGAGACTGCACAACCTAATGCCTCAATTCTTCAGTGTTCTCAGGTGTACGAGCGGTGATTTTGTTTTTATAGCGGAATCTGTTGCTCTGAGATTCTCAACCCACTGCAAGATGGCTTTCTGATCTGGAATGTTTTGCTTTTGTGGAATACTGAAATGTTCTAGAAAGGCCATCTGTTCAAAGAATGCTTCAACAGAGAACGACGTGTGCGCCCGACCGTGCTATTTTGGTGACTGAGGATGGTTAGCGTTGGGCAACCAACAAACCTCAATCATTTTGTGATATTTTTGTGGATAAAAATAACTATAAATTGGATCTATGGCTTATTATTTAAATAAATAAATTACTTTTCTAAAAGTATGATCAGGTGCAGTTTGCTCTTTGGGAAAGTGTGACCTGAAGATATTTTATGCCTGATTTATTTTTCTCTGCCTGGATTCCAATTGTTTCTGCACATTGCAGAGGTTTATTTGCTCTCATTCTTTCACATTTGGTAAGCTTAGATCTCTTGTTGACGTCACATGCAAACACAATTCCTTATCCTCTCATTTTGGACAGTCTGTACGCTGCAGCGACTCGCCTCTTGTGGTACAGAAAGATATTACAAGATGAATAGTTTGTCCAGTCTCGGGGCTTTGTTATTAGCATGCTAGCATGCAAAGCTATCTTTGCACCACAGTATATCAATGTCTTTGACATAACATTAACCACTTTTCAATCTGCTCATCATTTATTTTATATGCTTGAGACCTAATTTTTACGCATACCACCGTGGAAGTAAACATAACAGTTAACTTGATCATTTTGCATTTTCCATTCTGCAGTTTTTAAACTCCAAACCTTTTTTTGTTGAAGAGACAAATCATAAGGTCACATTTTGGCTTCTGATTTCTCCCCTTTCTATTATAATAGTCATCTCTCTCAGGTTTCATTTAATATAATTTCTCTGCTTTCTCTGACACTTTATCATACAGTATTTCATTTCCCTTCATGCTTCATCCACCACTCTCATCTCGCCTTTTCATTTGCTGAACCACGTACTCCTCTTAGGGTCGCAAGGAGGCTGAATCCTATCTCAGCCGACGCGATGAAGGCAGGGCACACCCTGAACTTTAGGCTTACTGGCTGTTCCATCTGTCGTTCTTTTTCTTTTAATCCCTCCTTATCTGGTGTGGGGGAGTTCCGGAGACCAGATGTTTAACCCTACAGAAGTGCTACGGGTCAGTACAGGGAGGATGGTGCTCTTGCTGTCCATTTTGTTTTCACAACTGTTGAATTCCTGTTTCCTATATTTCCGTTCTGGTGTTTATAGTGAACAAAACAACACAGACTGAACAAAATTATAAATCTCAAGTTTCATGGTTTATTTTTGCATAGGCAAGCACTGTTTGGAAATGAACAAAAGAATTCATTTACTTTTGCTCAATTAAGTAAGTTAACTTGCTCCTAAGCAAGATCATCCTCCCAAGAAACAGGTATGGCCAGCGTGAAACACCACATGAGTAGTATCATCAGAAAACAAACTCACCTTATGTATCAAAGATAACCCCAGACCCTTCGTTTTTGTTACATAACGTAATTCTACATGAATATGAATAAGGTTGTGACGATTCAACACCACTGTTGTGCGCAGGGAAAACGCTGTTAACACCATGATGGAGGAGGAGTTGAACGTACTCGCTTGTTTACGTTACAGAATCACATATATAAGTCATAACTGGGTGAATTTAGGGTAGATTTACTCCTTTCTTTCGGATTCAGTAAATTCTCTGAGGCCAGCTGGTCCACCTCGCTGTCTCATCGTCAGCACTGTTGTTGATTGTCCAAAAATAGCATCACGTGACTAATTTTAGACGGGGTTAAGGCAGATTCATAAATATGGTATTCGTTGTATGTATAAATATCTTTTTCAAATGTAATTTGCAGCAAATTTTTCTCAAGTTCTAATATTGATTAAATAGCTTTTATAACAAAATATGTCATATATAGCTTTAATTGTATATAATTTAAAAAAAAAAACCCTTAGAATTCAGTTACACTGGAAAAGTGTCTGGATCGGTAGCAGGTTTGACATTGTTTCATCTTTATGTGTAAATTCATCATAAAGTAATATCCACACAATCGAACTGCAGGGTGCGCCTCTGTTGTGGGACATAAAGGAATTACAGGTGGGGCAGAGGTGACAGGGAGCATACCAAAAAAAGAATAAACCAATAACCATCTATAATTCTTGCTGTGTGGAGGTTAATTGTGATGTCACTAACTGTTATCTTAAGGTTTTTCTTCAACTGCTGTTGTTTTCCGTGGCTGACCTGTTCAATATCTGGTTGTTAGTATCTCTGGTATAGTTAGTAACGTGATAGATGTTATTTATCTAAATTTTTTTTCTCAACTTAAAATTTTCATGGCTTTCTCCCATAGACACCACTCTGGTCTCCTTGTTAGTTTATTCTTTAAAGGCATGAAGGCTTTAGACTGAGGGATCAGTTAAAAATTACTTCAGGAATTGATTAATTTTTGCTAAATATATAAAAGTCAGTAGAAATGTGGAGTTCTTCACGCCCCGCCTGGCCAATAAGTATAACATGATGACAGTCTTTTCAGATTGATTTCAAAAGCACCGTGTTCTAATTTGTATAAGAAATCTAGATGTAAATATCATGAATTGTCTAAAATTATGAACTTGTCGGCTTGCCTGTTTATTTATATATATATATATATGTATTTATTTATTTATTCCCATTTTCTCCCTAGTTTAGTCGTATCTAATTCCCACCCATCAAGTATTGCCTTCCCTATCTCACGACCACCACCAACCAGGGAGGGGCGTAAGCAAGCACACGCCCCCTTCGTGACATGCAGTGCTACCACCCGCCTTTTTTTCTAACTGTTGCACATGCGTATATTGCACAGCCTAACACACTCAAAGTGCTATCTACCCCCTCGTACAAATGAGCTCACAGATGCGCATGATTGGCTGGTGGTCACTGTGAGTGATGGGAAAGTGAGCGTACCTCCCTCCAGTGAGGGCTCGGAATTTACAGTTGTGCTAAACACCCAGTGGTTAAGAGGTGCACTGCATTGAATTTGTGAAAAATCTAGGACCGTATCAAAAATGTATGTGTGGGGAGAAGATAATCATTTTTCTTTTCTGATAAAGTTTAAAATGAGACGTCATGTTTGAACTTACAGCAAAATCAGATAGTTGTTGGCCAAAAATTGGTCTGTGAGCTGTGGGTTTTCTTCTGTCTTGCACTGCTAATAATGATAATAATGATAATTATAATAATTATTATGGTTGTCATTCTTTTTCTTCTTCTTATTATTATTATTTATGTCTGGTGTCTGGCTGCTATGCAGGTGACTGTGTTGTGTTGGCAGGGGCGGAAATAATAATGACTGCATGGATTTGTAAATGTTTCCACATACCTGTATGTACTTCATTCTGGAAAGATTGTCTGCGATCCTTGCAGGGGAGTTAATATGCACGAGTGTCGTCTTGGCCAGTGTGTGGAGTACAGTGTGCATGTGCAGACTAATTTTTATAGATGACTCTTGGGATTAGAATTAGGTTTGGGGCTGATGCCATGATTTCATATTTGAGTAGGTCATCTACAACTGTGAGCCGCACTGTAAACTCTGTGCAGTTATACTCCTGATAAGTTTGAAGAGTCATGCATGTGTTTATACTTGAGTTGATTTGATGAATTAATAATAATTTTATTATCCAGAAACATTTCTGTAAGCTGATGGAATGTGGTGCTGTTTATGTGGTAACGATGCTTTTAGACCAGCTCAGACAAACATTTTGGCATAATTCGGTGTATATGCACTGCTTAATAAAGCTTAGTGATTATTAAATAAACTGAATCTAGTCTTAGTAAATGACCAGTTACAAAGATAATTCTGATAAAATAATTTTAATTGTAATATTACTTTGTATATGAAAATGAGATTTAGAATGAAATTAGAAGAATTGTTCACGTAGGGGCATTCCGTGTCAAATGGACCAATTTTTTAAAAGTGGCACTTGCCTCTTGGATTTTCATGATTTTTCTCCTGACTGTAATTTTTTAATACATGCTCAATTTCAGCTTTGTATCGTGTTTTTCACAAGTTGTTTTTTGCCATTTCTGTAGTCTAATAATTGCTCTTTTATATAAGCAAATTGTCTTGTTTTTCATTTTTCCTGCAGAGAAGTCTCCACTGAGCTGAGAAATGCAAGTTGAATAATTATACTTCATATTAATTTAGAAATATTGCTCACTGAAAATGGACTTTTTTAATATTTAGGCATTTTCAATTACTTTTTCACAATTTTTAGATGAGGATATCTAAACACCTATTGCAGCCAGATGCATAATATTTGCATGTAAGTCTTAACAAATTACAACACATTCCACCAGACCGTATGGAACTGGTACAGATGAGAGCCATGCAGACATTTACTGGTGAGGACACCATCTGCTATCACCAGAAAAAATATTTTCAAAGATAAATTCGAGGAAAAGCAAAGGTCCTGTTGTGATCCTTATTAAAGGCAAAGAACAAAGTGGGGGAAAAACTCTGTGGTTAATAGATCCAGAAACGGCAGCTTCACTCTCTTCGAAGCTATACCAGTCTATCATCCCTGGCTGGAAATTGTGCCCAAGATGCTTTACAGATGAAAAACAAAAAGAACCACAAAGTCAGCAAGTGGTCCCTGATCATAATCCAGGAACAGGTGATACTAAAGCAGAATCTATGTCAACTGATGACACAGAGACAGAACCAGAGACAGATTTATTCTGCTCGCCAGATACATCAACTGTACAATTAAATTACATTCTTTTGTCTTTAAGATGTTCGCCTCTGAAAATAGCCAAACTGGGCACACCAAGGCGTATTGTGTCCGGCAAACAGAAAATTAAATCATTAGCCATGCAGATTGTCATGGCTGAAGCAATTGGTTCTGGTAGTGAGGAACTAGAGATTGCTGAGAAACCCTCAGTATGCACCAAATGTGAGGACCTTGACTTAGTAACAGCACTTAAAGAGAAGTGTACCACATCGTCCATGGCTGAGAAAGTTCCGTTGCTCACACTAGCCCTAAGGAGCTGGAGCATTGCTAAAACCTCCGAAGAGTTCGGAGTCTCCAGATATCTAGCCGAAAAAGCTTGCAGGCTCAGACAGAAGGAGAACATTTTAGCAAAGCCAGAAAGATGTAAAGGCAAAGTGTTAGAAAGTACAATAGGAGAAGTGACGTGTTTTTATGAACAGGATGATAGAAAGACTTTGTGTCAATTAAAACAATTGTTGATGGCCATGTTGTGAAGGAACACAGGCAGAAACGTCTGTTACTAGCCAGCTTGTGTGAACTGTATGTTACCTTCAAAAACCAGCATGACTGTAGCGTAGGTTTTTCGAAGTTTTGTGAGCTACACCTGAAGTGGTGTGTAACTCATACAGTGGAATGCATACAGTGTCCGTCTGCACTGTTTCTCAGAATGTGAAGCTCTGTGACTTGAATCTTGACTACAGAGAACTGCTTTCAAAGATAGTGTGTAATACTGAATCCAGTCACTGCATGATTCATTGTTGCCATAACTGCCCTGGTAAAGCTGCTCTCACACTTCCTTAGTCAAGAAACAGACGACTGTGATGCAGAGAAGCTTGTAATATTCAAACAGTGGGTTAGCTGTGGTCACTCAACATCTGACATGCGATGATTTCACGCAGTCATTAATTAATAAGCTTGATGCGCTCACAACCCATGACTTTGTTGCAAAGCACCAAAGCAAGTATTTGCGAGAGCTTAAAGATAAGATAGCTTACCAGATGATTCATGAATAGCTTTCCCTGACTTTGCAGAAAATTATACTTTTGTTATTCAAGATGCAGCTCAAGGATTCTACTGAGACAATTCTCAAGCTACTATACACCCAGTAACCGTCTACTTCAGGCACAATAATTCCTTGCAACATCTCAGCCTCTGCTTCATCCGTGATCGCGTGAACCACAACACAGTCACTGTGTACGCTTTCCGAAAAACACTGCTGTACCACCTAAAAGAAACTATCCCTGATCTAAAGAAATATACATTACATTAGTGATTGTGCTGCCTCGCAATATAAAAACTATAAAAACTTTTGTAACCTTTGTTTACACGAAGACGATTTCAGCGTCGCTTGTGAGTGGAATTTTTTCCACCAGTCATCGCAAAAACACATTCGATGGAGGCACAGAGAAGGAGTCAGAGCTTCTCTTCAGAGTCCAACTGAAGGGCATGTACTAACTGCCAGAGACTTGTATGACTGGGCAACCACCATATAAGCAACATTAAATTCATCTCTGTCGCTACATCATTGAGGAGATCCGTGGAATATTTGATTTATGTTTTGCAAAAGAAAAAACAATTCCTTGAACAAGAGACAATTGAGACCCAGTCTGGCAAAATGAGTCACAGTGACCAAAAATTTAAAATTGAGTTATCCATACCATTTAAAAGAGGAGACTCTAAGCTTTAAAATGGTATGGCTAACTCAATTTAGAATTTTTGGTCACTGTGACTCATTTTGCCAGACTGGGTCACAATTATTCCTTCATCCCTCTGTCCACTATAGAAATTCCTCTACAGTTTCCAGGTAACACCCACTTTATTGACAGACAGGTGAGATCTGTATCAGCTCCTGTTACAAGCAGGGACATGTGTTGCATGTATGTATAATGGAAAATGGTGGCTGGTAACAAAGAGCATGTAACAAAGTAACAAAGAGCAGAAGTGAAATTTCTTCATCCAAGTGGGCCTACAGATTTCTTCAAATGGCCTCGACCAGACGGTGTGCTGGGTTTCACAGCTTCAAGTTTTCAACTTCAAATTGCATAAATTTCTAAAATGTTGACAATTTTGTCAAAAAGTAAATTTTTGAATCCTGATAAAAATTATTCTAAGGCCCCTAGAATCCTACAAATGTCTTTGTATATAGGGTGGGTGGTATAAAATCAGAAAGTATCAGGTTTGTAATTATTTATAAAATATCTTGGAATTTACGGATGTCTGAAATCTGGCTGGTGACTGTTATTGACAAATTATCAATTTTTGTGAGCTAAGAAAGAGAAGGTTATCAACAAATGTGCTTTCTCAATGCATACCACTTATTTAGGGGTCCCAGAGAATAACTCTCATGCAAATATCATGCATCTGGCTAAAAATAGTGAAAAAATAATTGAAAATGACTAAAAATTAAAGAAATGTCAATTTTTAGTGAACAATATGTCTATAATAATATGAAGTATAATTATTTAACTTTTCCCAGCTCAATGGAAACTTCTCTGCAGGAAAAATGAAAATTTGCTTATATAAAAGAGAAATTATTAGACTACAGAAATGGCAAAAAACTCAATTTTCACATATGTGAAAAATTAGCAGATTTCTTCAAATGGCTATAACTTAAATAATTATAGTGGTAAATAATTAAGATACAAGGTTGAAATGTTGCATGTATGCATTAATTTTAGGGCAGTACAGTCAGGAGAAAAATCAGGAAAATCCAAGAGATGAGTACAACCACCATTGGTCCATTTGACACAGAATGACCCTGTAGCCTTTTAGATAGTGATTAATATTCATGCATTATATAAGCTGCTTAATCCTAATTCAGGTCGCCAGGAGGCTGGTGCCCATAGCAGCCAACTCTGGGAGGAGGCAGGGTACACCCTGGATTGCTTGCAAGGCCAGCACACATACAACCATTTACACTCACTCTCACTTCTAATGGCAGTTTGAAACCTCCAGTAAGCCTACTGTGCATGTTTTTGGACTGTGGGAGGAAACTGGAGTACCCAGAGGAAACCTGTGCAAGCACAGGAAGAACATGCAAACTCTACACAGAAATATCGGAGCCTGGGAATCAAACCCAGGCCTTCTTGCTGTGAGGGGGACGTGCTAACTACTGCGCCAACGTGCCTCCCTAATAATATTTAACTTATCCTATTTTATGTTAGGGGGGCAGTGGTGGCTCAGTGGTAGGAGCTGGCTGCCCCCAATACAAACCAAAAAATAAAAATAAAAAGTACACCAGTGCAGCTAACTGGGTTATCAAAGGCCAGCTATGTCTCTCACTGTCTGTGGTGAGAGGCATGTAAAAGAACCATTGCTGTCGTTCGAAAAGAGTGAACCATTGCGTTGCCATAAGTGTGTTTCTGTCCTGCGATGGCCTTGCGAACTGTCCGGGGTGTACTATGCCCTCACCCAGAGTCGGCTGAGATGGGTGCCAGCCTCCTCGTGGCCCTAATTAGGATTAACTGGTTCAGAAAATGAATGATTATTTTATGATGTGTGAATCAGAAGGAAACATTTCCAGGTTTGCTGGATTTCAATTTTACCTGTGAGATGTCCCATGTAATGGGCAGGCCTCTTAGAGGTGAGTCACAATTTAATTAACAGGGATTTCGTGTAAGCACTGCCAGAATTGTCATTCTTTTAAATAAATGTTCATTGTTGAATAAAGAGACAGCATAAAAACAAACAAATAAATAAATAAATGTGATAAAATTGAACAAAGTAAGAACTATTTATAGCTCTGAATTTCATGAGTGTTGCCATTTTAGCATGTCACTTCTATTACACACCGAGACAAGTTTAGTATCATGATACACTGTTTATGCTCTCTTTAAACATACACAAGGAAAATCTACCACATAACAACATTCATATCATTTCCCAGAAAGAGGCCTTTTTGTTATTGCAGTTTAGTTCAAATGTTCACTTAGAACTTTGTTTATTTTGAAGCTTTGGCCAAAGGGTCCATGTGTGTAAATAATCCTTTGTAATGCTCCACTGAGTGTTTACCTGGAAATACTAACCTTTAACAACGTTCAACCTTTAGTTGCTGCACTTCACTTGAGATGTTGCTTTGTTTAAAAATTCCTCTGTTATATGGAGTTGCATTCAAATGTTTTCTGGAAAAATAGCTTTGTGACTTGTAAAAAATTTTTTAAATTATCTATTTAAATAATTTCCCAAAACACAATAATTCTTTTGGACTAGTTACCTAGTAAATTCATTTCAAGCTTTCTGTTAGATATTTAAAATTAGATGAGGGACTGTAGTGAGTTTTGTATGGACAAAAAAAATCATTATTTCTATAAACCTCATGTTTAAAGAGCCTGTGCTTTAAGTCAAGTTGTTGTTTTTTAATTTTTTTAATTTGAATTTTCTTTTTCTTCTTGAAAGCAAACTCATAATAGTAATCACAATCATCGTGATCATATCTATAAATATAATCATCGTGATCATATGTATAAATATAGTTTCTGTCCACTGTAGTTTTGGAACAGGCAGTTTTGGTACTCAATATTTCTAATTCTGTTTGATAAAATTAGAAGAAGTTGCTGTTTCAGTATTTTTGTAGCTGTGGTTGGCTGAAATAATAAATGTGATTGTATATCAGAAGCAGAGGAGAGGTAAGCTAATACAAGTATGAGAATTACATGAGCGAGGTGGTGGATATAATAAAAGATAAGAATTCAGAGCCATCTGGGATACCATAATGGCAGTTTTTGTACGTTGAAAAATCTCAGTTAATGTTAAACTGGAACTGGTCTGTCCTGGCCAGGTAGGAACAGAGCTGTCTAAAACTGTTAAACAGAAACATAGGAACGTATACATAGTGCAAGGCAAATATTTGATGGTTTGTCAGTTAAACTAATAAGGATTAGATACTATGTGTTTTCTTTGTTTTTTAACTGAAATTTTAATTGTTATTATTAAGTGAAACATACTGTCAGACTCATAATGTTATTATGAGTGTCTAAAAACATTTAAATGATCTCAACAGATATACACTTGTGTCTGTTTACTTCAGTTCACTCTAAAGAAGCTCAGCAAATTTAAATATCAACACTTATTCTTTTTTTTGCCTTATTTTCTTTTGGACTTGAATGCAGCAATGAGCAAATTATTGCAGTCACGAAGAATTTATGAAGTCTATTTCCAAGATATAGAAATGCATTCTCTGAAACTGGTAACATAAAGTGTGACATCGGAGTGAAAAATTCACAATCCCCAAATTTCAATGCAGTTCACCTCTATACTGACTATAAATTTATGGATCATTATTACAAAGAAAGTGAGAGAACTATGTCATGCATATAACTGCATTTTTATTACAGTAACAAACAGGAATACATTTGTATGGAACACTAAATTCGCCCATGTGTTAACAGGCATGCAGCCTTTTCAGTCTCTCCTGCCCTTCCTGTACTTTTAACACTTACTTATTCTTTTACTGTCCATAAGTAGCTGCCCTCTGAAGATGTGGGTTGAGAGTTTTTGTACTTTTTTTATCGTTGTGGAACTTTAACTCTCATGGAGAGTTGGGACTGCAGCACAGCAACTGCATGCCACGCTCTTTGTTTACTCCAGGGATCAGCTGATCGCCCTGACACCGGCCAGACTAGCGGACAGACCCACGGACTTACCGGCTGAAATCTGGAGAAAAATACACTGGGGATGCAGAGGAGGAGGACAGAAGAAGAGAAAGAGGGAGGCAGCGAGACAGCGGAGGCTTACAGAGAGGAAAAGGTACAAGCCGTGTCTCCCATCTATAATAATGGGGACCGTGAGGTCACTGGCGAATAAGAAGGATGAGCTGACCGCCCTAGCCTGGAGTCAGAGGGAGTATCCAGAGTGTACCGTCATGTGCTTCGTGGACACATGGCTGCATCAGAATATACCTGATGACAGTGTTTCCACTGTCCGGGCTGACAGAGACTGCACCGCGAGTGGTAAGCGGGATGGAGGGGGACTTGCCGTTCTTGTCAATAATCGGAGGTGTAACCCCACCCACATAACCATCAAAGAGCGAAGTTGTGGACTGGACATTAAACTGTGTGCTGTTGGACTTAGACCATATTATTTGCCTATGGAATTTTCCCATTTCATCTTGGTAGCTGTTTATGTTCCTCCTTCTGCCAACCCCACAGCTGCATGTGACACTGTTCATGCTACCACAGCTCGGTTACAGACTCAGCACCAGAGTGCCTTTACTGTGATCTTAGGTGACTTCAACCATGTCACCATGGACACTACACTGTCAAACTTTGTACAGTACGTGGACTGTCCGACCAGAGAGGAGAGAACTTTAGACCTGCTTTATGCAAATACTAAGGATTCCCACATCTTCCCCTCCCCCCACTGGGGAGATCAGACCACAACTTAATTCATCATTCTTCATGCTATGTGCCGGTTGTGAAGAGGCAGCCTGTGACTACAAGGACTGTTAGGGGATGGTCAGAGGAGACCTTGGAGAAATTACAGAGCTCCTTTGAAGTGACTGACTAGCAAGCACTCTGTGAGCCCCACGGTGAGGACACTGATTGGCTCACTGAGTGTATTTCACACTAAATAAATTTCTATAAATGTCTATTGTTGCCCAAATAACAAGCCGTGGGTGACAAAAGACATCAAAGCCCTCCTTAATGACAAAGGGAGGGCATTCAGGGCTGGCAACAGAGAGGAGGTGAGAACGATCCAAAGTTTACTGAGAGTCAAGATCAGAGAGGCTCAGGACAATTACAGGAGAAAGCTGAAGTGGAAACCCCAACATAACAACATGAGAGGTTTGGGGTGGTATGAAGACCATCACTGGTTTTAGCCATCCAACAGCAGAGGAGCTGAGGGCGGTGAGGACAGGGCCAACGAGCCGAATATGTTTTTTAACAGATTTGACACTGCAACTACTGCTCAGCCCCCTTCTAACTCATTAGGAGCAAACCTGAAACCACCCACTGCCACACCACCCTCTCTTCCTCCCTCTCCTTACTGCACCTCTGCCACTTATGATGGACCTACCAATCCTCCCTCACCTGTCAACTTCACCTGTAAACAGGTCGAGAGACAGCTGAGAAGAATACACTCAGGCAAGGCAGCAGGACTGGATGGGGTGAGCCCCCGTGTCCTTAATGTCTGTGTTCCCCCAGCTCTGTGGAGTCTTACACTACATCTTCATGATGAGCCTCAGTCTACAGAGGGTCCCATTGGGGTGGAAGACATCATGCCGTGCTCCTCTACCAAAGAACCCATGTGCCAGTGGCCCCCGGGATTACAGACTCACGGCACTGACTTCGCATATCATGAACACCCTCGAGAGACTCATACAGGATCAACTCCGACCCATGGTTAGACCACATCTGGTCTGAGTCGAGGACGCCATCATCTACCTGCTTATCCTTGTCTACACCCACCTGGACCAGCTGGTGAGCACTGTGAGGGTCATGTTTTTTTACTTTTCCTGTTCATTCAGTACCATAAGGCCGACTCTCCTGGGTGAGAAGCTGACAGCGATGCAGGTGGATGCTTCTCTTGTGTCCTGGATTGTGGACTACTAGACCGGAAGACCACAGTATGTGCGCCTGCAGCACTGTGTTTCCTACACAGTCTACACCCTCTACACAACTAACTTCAGCTACTGCACAGAGACCTGCCATCTTCAAAAGTTTTCTGATGACTCTGCTGTAGTTTGATGTATCAGTGGAAGTGATGCGACGGAATATCGGGCTGCTGTGGACTCACATGGTGTGAGCTGAATCATCTGCAACTTAATGTGACCAAGACCAAGGAACTGATTGTAGATTTTAGGAGATCCAAAACACCAGTTGCTCTGTTTCCATCAAGCGTCAATGTGGAAATGGTGGAGGATTACAAATACCTTGGAGTTCATATTGACAATAAACTGGACTGGGTTAAGAACACTACTGCACTTTATAAGAAGGGCCAGAGCCATCTCTATTTTTTGAGGTGGCTAAGGTTATTTAACATTTGCAGAACACTGCTCAGGATGTTTTATGAATCTGTTGTGGCCAGCGCTATTCTCTATGCTGTTGCCTGCTGGGGCAGCAGGTTGAGGGTTGCAAACTGAACAAACTGATCCACAAGGCCAGTAACGTTTTGGGGATGGAGCTGGACTCTGATGGTAGTGTCAGAGAGGCGAATGTTGTCCAAGATACAAGACAATACTGAACAATATCTCCCACCCGCCTCACAACCTGCTGATCAGTCACAGGAGCACGTTCAGTGAGAGCCTGATACCACCTAAATGTACCACTGAATGACACGGGAAATCATTCCTACCTGTGAACATTAAACTGTAACACTCCTCCATACAGCAACAACATCCACTCTTATACATTTACATTTTGCACCACATTTATATTCTACTGTTTATCATATTGATAATTCTGTACATATTATTCACTGACACGATACATTCTAGATCTGTTTATATAGATACTAATAACTTTTAATTTTCCACTTATATATACTGTGTATGTGTGTATATATATGTGTGTGTGTGTGTGTGTGTGTGTGTGTGTGTGTATATATATTGTTTGTAATTTTTCTTTTTGAAACTTTTTTCTTGGTATGGAGCAACTGTGTGCACACTGTTTCCTCCGGGATCAATAAAGTATTTGGATTCTGAAATTCATCTTCAAATTCATTCACATATTTACACACAAAAAGTTAAACCTCACAGGAAAAATGGGTCAGTTCCGTATGCAACTGGCATGGACCCTATTGGTTGCACATGAAACCTTAAAGAGATGTGTGATTCTCAGTCCACAAACTACTTTGTGGATCCAATGGAAACTTTGGATATAATTTTTAATGCAACATCTTTATTGCATGTCCTTCTATTTGCACTTTGAGCTGATACTTCAGCAGTAGAATGGCATGAAACAACACAAAATTGTCACAATTTTTCGTCCACACATTGCAACCAATTTTACAGAAATATTTCGATTTTTAAATTATTTTTTCGCTGGATGTATCCGTATGATTTTGTATGATGTTGCATACGTCCATGTGGCATGTTTTGGGCAGGGATTGCTCTTTTAACTTTATTGTTTTTGGAAAATATTCGGTCCAAAATGTGAATCATTAAATTTGACCCAGTTTAAGACAATGACCCACATAACAAAAGTAACCAAGTAACTCTTGGCATTGTTTTGGACATAGACTTCATGAATTCCCTGTGTAAAAATGGCTGTAATTCCTTAAGTTAAGTCTATATTTTTGTTGAAATCTTTTAATTTAATCTGAAAGTTAACATTTCACTCACTTTGGATTGCTTCCTCTCAACTTCTTTGAGGTAGTGTACAAAGAGAAAATAAATAGAAATGCCACTGTTCAAATGAATACACACCCTTCTGTTCATTTTGTTCTTTCTGAGTGTTTGTTCAGTGAAGAAGGCATTGTGTTATTAATCAGACGTTTGTACATTCGAATCCCATCATTGATGAACAGCTACTGTTTGGTCTTTGGTCTTTAAACAAGACCCATAACCTTCATCTGCTCAATCGTTTCTCAATTGTAAGTCGTTTGGATAAAAGTGTCAAACAAATGAGCAGATGCAAATACTAATGCAAAACTGTAAAATGACCATCAGTGTGAACGCAAGAACAAATTTATGCTTACAAAACTACAAGCCTTTCAGTAGCCACACATTTCTAGAGATGATTAGGGCTGCAGCAAAGGATTATTTTATATTTAAATAATCTACTGAATAACTTTTTTCCTTTGCTCAGTATCTTTACATAAACTAATAGTTTCAACTACCAGTAAAAATTTTCTCCTTTTTCTGCACATTTGAATGTTTTTCCTACTTTAACAAACCCCCAACTCAGGAAGAGTTGGTACTTTTAGTTAGCTGTTAGCTGATTAGCTGAATCAGGTGTGTTAGAGCATGAAACAGAACAGTGTGGTTAGGACTGGGAACCTGTAAGCTAAACTAAATCAGTAGCCTGAATGAAGAAATTGACTCACCTGAATAAGCCAAAATAAACTACTGTAGTTTACTGGACCTCACTGAATTATGAAATTGAAGCTCCGGTCTTTAACTCCCTTGATACTAGTTAGTTCCTCTTGTCCCACTGCAGGCAGCAGGCCATCTCCACTCAGTACCATCGTTTGCCAGAACTATAACATTTTCCCTTTAGATGTCCAGGGTCAACAAATCATCTCTCATTATGGCCCTCCAGGTCTTCATTGGTTCACCTTTTATGCTTCCCTTGAGCTGACACCCATGTCATTGACACTTTGGCTGGTTTCTCATCAGGGAAGCTAACCATGTGACTACCACAGTCGTACCTTTTCTGGTGAAAAGCTTTTATTTGATTAGGTATCTGACTCATCCAACTGAGCAACTAATTTCTATCTTTTCTTTAATCAAAAGAACAATGTTGAATTATTTCTTTGTATGTATTTCTGGTAATTTGACTGGCTGGCAATCCTGCACAAAGAAGCGATAGAAACGGTGCTGATTTTGCCTACAAGAGCCTCAATAGTGTATTGCATATTACCCAAAGATTAGAAGCTCCCACAGTATGAAATCTTTTTTTTTAAGTTGTTGTTTGTGCAAACAATGCGTCATTAAATATGTGATAAGAAAATTTCCTCATTGGTCTAGGTGGGGTTTTTTTCTTACTATTTATTGCACCTTAGTTGACATTACCATCAGATGTCTATTCATTTATTTACCAATCCTACTACGTTTGCAAGTACTCAACTGACTCAGGGCAATGCAGGGTACACACTGAAGTGTTCACCAGTCCATCCCAGGACCAGTGTACACATGCATTACAGATGGGGGAAATTTAGAACAGAAAACTAGCCTAATATGTAAGTCTTGGGACTCTGGGAGGAACCTGAAGTACCCGAAGAACCCATGCAAGGGGAGAACATGCAAAGTACACACCAAAACACTCGTCAAGCCCCGGACTTGAACACGGGATCTTGTTGCTGTGAGGCTCACATGCTAACCACTACTCCATTGTGTCGCCCGCTGTCAGATGTTGAGAGCTAATTGTTGTTTAATTAAAATGCTGCTCATTGAATTATTCATAACACAGTTTTTCTGGAACAATCTGAAATTTTGTGAATTGTTACCTGTCTCCCTTAATGCTAACTGCGGATGTCTTTTTTTTTTTTTTTTTACAAAAGCATGTTTGGTTGTATATTCACATGGTCATAACGCTGTTTGGTGCTGCGATCACCGTGAACCTGTGATTCTAGTTTTTGGGCATTTTCTACATAACTTATTTATTAAACATAACAAAGATAATGAATGGTTAATTGTTATGCGCAGTAGTGCATTGACGGTACACTTGCATGTGCTGAAAAACAAAGACGATACTCCTTGGAGACTTTACAAAGCCAATAAGGATTTTGTTATTGTTTTTCGCATCTTCAGGCCCTTCAAGTTGCTCAACAACAGCAACAGCAGACTGGGGAGAAGTCCCAGAAGAGCGCCGAGAAGCAGCCAGAAACCCAGGTAGAACTGTAATCTTGTTTACTCCTTCCAACACACATGCACACACACACTCACACACACACACACACACAACACAGCAATAAATATGATGATCGTTATATCCTGAATATAATGATAGTTTTAAGTCTTGCATAAAGTATATAATCTACTAGAATGTAATGCTCATTGTAAAATGTTCTCATTGTGTCTTATTTTGTTAATGCGTAGTTTATTTTTGGGTTTATATATATATATATATATATTAGCTTTTTATATTGATGTTTATAGGGTGGTTCATTGCTCGGAGTTGGAATGAATGAACGAGTGAAAGGTGGATCAATGGGTTAGGTTGTATCACTAGGTTAAGCATAGAGGGCGGGCTGGGAGTGCATGATTGGACATGTTCAGCAGTCTGTAAATGGTGGAAGGAAATCCAGTCAGGATGTGTCAGCCTATTGGGAGTCGCACCCCACCTGAATACACGCACAAGTATGCTCAGTTCAACTGAAGCTACACATAGTGCTGGACACAACCTTTACTGCCGATGGAATTAAGCAGGTTTGTGTTGGTGCTGGGTGTGTTTACTGGGATGTGTATATATGAGCAGGATGTGTGAGTTGTAGTTAATGGGGAGAGTTCCTGGGTAGTTCATACCTTTATCCAGGCTAGTGATTTGTATTATTGTGTACACTTGTGATCTTAATATGTGTCCAATTGTTTCCTGGTTCATTTTGAATAATTGCTGTTTTATCATGTACATATTTACAAATGGTATTTTCGTTGGTAAATTTAATGGAGGATTATTACTGATTTAAGAAGAAGCTGGTATGAAGTAACTTTATATTTTATTTGTAGATGAATGAGCAGAAGCACCAGATTACTGCACTGGAATTGAGTTGTGTATTTCAGGGAAATATTGATTTTTTTTTTTTTCCTTCTGTGGTGTCATGATGGAGTGATGAGCTAAATAAACGACTCAGGTTCTGTGATACCTGAATGTTGATTCCGTCTTGTAACCAATAGCCCTGCATTGCTAAAAGGTTTTGAGGTTCTCTGTGGTTGTTCAGTTGTAGCTGCACAGAAACCTCCCTTTAAGAGCTCTAATTAACACAGCACTGTGTTTGTGTACCCACATGGAAATGTTCTATCAATAAAAATATTATTATAATAATATTATTTTTTAACATTGGGCGAACAACCCAACCCCAAAAAGTATTGAGAGCAATAACAAAGGATTTGCTTTTGGAACGTTGAGGCTTGTTGATTTATGGGCCTGTGTTTTCAGAAGCGCTTGCTTGTTGACATGCTCACTCAGAGGGAGTTGTTCTCTGACACACTGGCAGGAACAATAACAACAACAAAACACTGTTTGGACTTGTCTGTCGCCATAGAGACGGTGCACATCAATGTTACGGAAGACTGTAAAAGCAGAATTATTGCTGTTACTTGTCAGCGTGCTCAGGTAGGCAGCTGAGCGGTTGATGTCATTGTTGTGTTCTGTTTCAGTGGAGTGCACAGGCTTTACAGAAGGCTGCACGAGGACACCAGACACTATTAATGCTGAAAATGGTTTGAAGCTGTGTTAGCCCTCTACGATAACTTACATCCATAGAATTCATCCTGATAGTGTGGGAAAGTGTGTGCGTGAAGGTCAGCCGTTATATTTCACTCACAGCTGCAGAGAAATAGTCTAGCGGCGTGTTTACTTGCAGCCCAGCACAGGCAGCTTTACTGGAACCCGTTGTTTGTTTGAGTTGTGGAGCTGTAATTAAAATGCAATCTCCAGGTTTGTTTTCACAGTTGCTGTGTACCCCAGTGGATGCATTGTTTATACAGATCCATAAATGCAATTTCAATTATTTTGTTTATTGTAAACAGTAAAAAAAAAACACTGTGTTTGAATGTTTCGTGTGTTATTGTGGGTCTGGATTAAAAAGCAGTGATTGCTTCTGCCTAAAAGGTTCATACCAAATGATATACATTTTGAAGCCGGTACGTTTATACTGGTTAAATCCATGTAAAAAATAAACTCTGAAAGGGTTTTAGCTGTACTGAGTGTTTAAGGATTTGTACATTATCACAAAAAGTTTGTGGACACCTGACCTTCACACCCATCTGGCTCTTTTGCAAACTTGTAGGCACAAGGTCGGAGGTGCACAGTTGTATTTACTGTCTTTAGGCACTTTCGAACCGAGTAGTTTCAGGAAGGTTTTGAGAGGAAATATCCCCTGGGGAGCTCACCGAGAACTAAAAGCCACCACAGTCTTTTTTTTTTTTCTTTTCTCTTTCTCTCTCTCTGCATTCGCACTGCCCGTGGGAATGCTGATGTGACGCCAGCCAGTTAACAGCTGGTATAGTGATGTCACTTCTGCACAACATAAAAGAACAACAGAATGGAGGATGCCATGATCAGAGCCCATGTTGTGGGTTTCAAATAGAGATGCGTGAATAATTCTGATTAAAGAGCAAAAAGTAAAGCTGAGAGTCGTAAACTTTGCTGAGTGGTGGATGTCTTGTTCACGAAGCCGAGAGAATGTGCTGGTGAAACTCTTTACATTTTTCTTACACGTATAAAAGCCTCTTTTGTATTTCCTTTGATGCTCGGTAAAGCATTTTTATGGCTAAGAGCTAACCTATGAGTTCTTTTTAAATGGCTTTGGGTATTTTAAAACATGGTGGTTGCTGGTGCTGTGCTGGACCAATCACATTACACTTACACTACATTACTCACGGTTCCTGTCGTGATGGGTGAGTGCCAATTCTGAGGTAGGGGCTGAAAAGTCACAAAAGATGAACTGAAAAGTTCCTGCAGTGTGGACTCACAGAAAACGGGTACTTAATCCAGCAATTATATGAATGGTTTCTCCAGTCCAAAAGTGCCTTTTGTATGATGTAGCTTAACAGTTTCCCTTCACATGAAGCAATCAGTACTGCACTTTGGGTAAGGCTCCTTTAGAGAGCTTGAAAGTGATGCACTCAGGTTTAGTTAGTGGGGCTTGTGCACTGAGTGCTTTGCTAACTGTGCTAAACATGGAACTGGAACGCTATGATATGTGCCTTTTAATTTATTGGAGGAGGTGTGGTTTCATAATATGTCAGGTTCTCAAACTGTTGATCAAAGTAAATTGAAGTCACGCATAATATGATACCAAACGACTCCCGAGTGGTGCATCCTGAGGATCGTGGGTTTGAATCCAGGTTGATGTGCACAGGCAACAACGGCTGAGAGTTCATGGGGGCTCTCATGGTAGGAATGGATGGCTCACCTACCTGTCACTTAAAGTGTTCGTGGGCAGATGGCTCTTCATTGTTTGGCTGCTCCTGAATGTTTTTGTAAAGATGCGGGTGGCAGCAGCATGTGCTTGCTCTCACCCCTCTCTGGTTAGTGGTAGTCACATGATAGGAAGGCATTGCTTGTTGGATGGGAATTGGCTACGACTAAATTAGGGAAGAAAAAACAAAGTGGACAAAAAAAAGACACCAACTATGCCACATTGTAAAGACAGTTTCCTTCATGCTATAGGAGAGTGTGTTGCGATGACAAACACACATGTGACCAGGCAAAACAGGAGTGCAGGCCAAAAAGTGGGGATGGGGCTCTCCGGCCCAAACCTGTTCCATGATGTTAATACCCCTGTACACAAAGTGAGCTCCATGAACATGTAGTTTAATCAGATTGGAGTGGAAGAACTCGAATGGCCTACACGGAGCCCTGATTCAATGCACTGAACACCTCTGGGATGAACCAAAATGCTCAATGCACCCCAGGCCTCCATGCCCAGCATCAGTGGGCGGCCCTTATTAACCCCTTCATCTCTAATGGGATGTTTAACAAACATATCTGGGTGTGCTTGTCAGCTGTCCACAAATTTTTGGGAATGTAATGTATGTATTAAGCTCTGAGAGGATCTTTGTCTAATATACTCTATCCTTGAACTGCTTAAGCACCAAAACTATCTGATTCAGATTATGGGATCAGAAATTAAGTGTTTGAAGATTCTTCATCATAAGCAAATCAGTATGGTAGATAAGGCTGAAAGATCTGACTGCTAACACTAATGTGCAATGTGCAATTATTCTGACATTGGAAAATGCTTTTTTCATAGCCATCAAACTAAAACTTTGAAATCTTGTTGTTCTGAACAGTTTCAGACATCTTTAAAGATTGAGATCACGTGGCAAATCCCTAACAAACTTAATGTGTGAACCCAATTCATGTGTAATATCCTTCATAAACTAAATTTACATTTATGTGAAAGCTGATCTTGTATGATGACATCATTCATGATATTTACTTTTCTTCAAACTAGCATGACACCGCCCCTTTAAACAGCGAGCCACTTTGAATGCACTGTGTCATGTTTGTGTTGTGTAGGTCCCTGTATCACTGGCAATGATGACCCCTCAGGTAATCACTCCTCAACAGATGCAGCAGATCCTTCAGCAGCAAGTCCTGAATCCTCAACAGCTCCAGTTGCTTTTACAGCAACAACAGGCTTTGATGATGCAGCAGGTATGTACACTCATCGCTCAAAACCATCTCTCTCCTCAGATATTGGCAGGTGGATTATAAATTAACTAAACAATTATTGCTACATACCTATTTGTAATGTCACGAGTACATGAGGAGAGAAGTTGTCTTCATTATGACTGATGCTTTGCAGCAACAGCTCCAGGAGTTCTACAAGAAGCAGCAGGACGAGCTCCGACTACAGCTCCTCCAGCAGCAGCATGCTGGCAAACCCAGCAAGGAGGTGCGTAGGACAATTTTCTGCAAGTCACACTGTACTGCTAAGTGTACCAACTGCCTTTAATATCTTACAAAGCTGGAAACATGTATCTAGCTTGTTCTTTTGTGTTCCAAGTATCTGCATTATGGAGCTACTGAGCGGAGCCCCATAGGCATGGAACATGACTTGGATGGCTACCCTATGTCTGTGCTACTACAGGAAACCAAATAAGGCTGCCACGACACCAATATCAAACAGATTGAATTTTAAAATTGAAAAAAGCCCCGCAAAAATAGAGGCTCATACACCATCACTCAGACTCGCACATAATAAAAACACACAATTTAAGTCATTAGGGGTGTGAATCGAACAGCAACTCTTCAATTCGATTACGATTCTTGGGGTGACGATTCGATTCAGAATCGATTCTCGATTCGAACCGATGTTTAATTCATAATCATTACAAACAAAGGGAGCCAATTTCACAAGTAACTACATTCTTCTATAAGCTGGAACAACTCTTCTATAAGAAAGAAAGAAATGATATTACTAGACAGCTGGATTTGTAGATGTACTGATCTGCTTTGCTCGTTCAGAGTTGGTTGGACGTTTAGTGAAGTTGCTGCTCGGGAATTTGAAGTGTTCCTGAAATACTTTTATTTTGCGCACCGTATGTCATGTCAAACTTACGGAGTCCAAAAGGGACATGGAGAGAGAGAAAAAAAAAAAAAAATAAGCGAGGTTTGTCGTGCGCGCGCGAAACTTAACCTATATGTCCCTTTAGGGGCTCCGTACAAGCTCCTTCTTACCTGGAAATTATAAAATTCGAAGTGCAAGCATTTGCCTTCAGCCAAGACGGCGCTGGCTGTATTTCTTTTTCCTCATCCATGTCAATGCTAGGCTAAAAGCTAAAAGCTAGTACCCACCACTCACTGGAATAATTCACTACGGAGGCCGTGTGTAGACAAACGGTATGCGTTGTGAGTAAGGTTAGAAGTGCTCGAAAAAACGTCTTCTTAAAAATTGATTCTTGAAAATTTGAATCGATTCAGAATCCCAATAAATAAGAATTGCGATTCAGACATGAATTGATTTTTTTCTGCCACCCCTATAAGTCAGGTAGGCAGATAAACTTTTGCCAAGCAAAAAATTAAATGAAAGCATGGAACATGAACTCGTTAAATGAAAATTAAACTGAACTGAGAGGTGATACAAATGAAGGTGGAATGCAGTGAGTGAAAGGCCGTGAAAAGAAGCTAGTTCTGCTGAACTGAAAAGAGTGCCAGATCGTAGACGGGAAATGACATTTCCTTCAGGGCTGAAGATGATTCCACCCTTAAAGGTGCTCTTATAACACCAGCCTCAGACACCTATCAGTAGTTATGACTCATTATTTGGTCTTAGGTACATTCTGGGGGACATTTATTAAAAAGTTGGGACTCTAAAGAAAAAAAATCATTAAAAGATAATATGAGCAGAATAAATTGTAATGTCACTTTAAATTAATGTCACGTAATGTTGACGGACACATCACGAAAAGTCGGAAAAGTGTCCACTGAACATGTCCAGAAGTAATAAATATTCACGAGACTCGGTCTTGGTTTCAGGGTTTTTTTCTCACTCTGATGTGTGAACCAGTTTAGAAATGACATGTAGCATGTGATTGGTTTGACAGACATTTCACCCGTGTTTTATTCATGTTAATCGAACTACCTGTATGGATTTTATTTAGGACAATTTTTTTTTATTAAGTGCATCAATGCTACCTTCTGTCCGGTTTAATAAAACCAAGTATAGATATTTACCGGTATGGACATCATATACCAATGCGGACCAAGTCTCTGCTTTTTGCGGATGACGTTGTCCTTTTGGCTTCATCGAACCAGGACCTTCAGCTCTCGCTGGAGCGATTAGCAACTCAGTATTAAGCGACTGGGATGAGAATCAGCACCTCCAAATCCAAGACCATGGTTCTCAGTCGGAAAAGGGTGAAATGCCCCCTCCGGGTCGGGAATGAGGTCTTGCCCCAAGTGGAGGAGTTTAAGTATCTCGGGGTCTTGTCATGAGTGAGGGAGGGATGGAGCAGGAGATTGACAGGCGGATCGGTGCAGCCTCTGCTGTAAAGTGGAGCTTGTACCGGTTCGTGGTGGTGAAGAGGGAGCTGAGCCAGAAGGCAAAGCTCCCAATTTACCAGTTAATTTATGTTCCTACCCTTAGAGATAGGGTGAGAGGTTCTGTCATCCGGGAGGAACTCGGAGTAGAACCGCTGCTCCTTCGCGTTGAGAGGAGCCAGTTGAGGTGGCTCGGG
>JAOUQZ010000017.1:12829949-12841907 GCA_028564935.1 Neosilurus hyrtlii
TGGGCATTGTGTAGAGTTCTGTGCAGGTGGGCACAGTGTAGAGTTCTGTGGAGGTGGGCATTGTGTAGAGTTCTGTGCAGGTGGGCACAGTGTAGAGTTCTGTGGAGGTGGGCATTGTGTAGAGTTCTGTGGAGGTGGGCATTGTGTAGAGTTCTGTGGAGATGGGCATTGTGTAGAGTTTTGATGAGGAGAAGAGGAGGAATGTGAGGGGAGCTGCTCTGGAGATAAGGAATGTGGTGAGATATGCTGAGAAGATGACATGGAATGTGTAGAGCTCTGCTGTGGAAGGTTGCAGTGTTTCTCTGGGATAGATGTGCATGTCTTAGGAGGCTCTGTGCATGAACTTCCAACTCGATGAGGCTCTGGCCCAGAACTTATGAGATTTTGCTGGTAAGATGGGTTTGTTCTCTCCTGGAGTGTGGTGCTGTCTGTCCTCATCTCTGATGATCGTGCTTCCTGATCCCGTACACTCAGGCTAGGGCTGGAAATTATATCAGGTTAGGTCCTTTAGATCTTTAGTAAACACTACTAAGATAACAACTATAGTTCCATAATTCTATAATTAATTCCCTTAAGCCAAGTTATTGCTATTATCAATTTCATTAATTGAAATAAATTGAATTTATCCACTCCGTATATTCTAAACCAAAAGCTCATTCACCTCTCTTGCGTATGGAGTGGGCTGCTGGTGTGGACTGGAGTGGGTGGTCCAGACATATCAGAAGGGGTGGAGCATGGTCCACGTGCTTCATGATGCAGTCGCCTCAAAGAACCATGGGTAATATGGTCCCGCCATCCTACATTCTCACCTGGAACTCCAGAACCATCTGACCAAAATACATAAAAGAGTAGCCTTTAACTTGGATTCCTAAACATAGCTTTATATGAAGATATTCATAAAAGAAAAGCAAGACTTTTACATTTTATAGTCTACCACTGAAATGTATTTATAAATAAATAAGAATAAGTTAAAGATAAGGTGAATAAGGTAAACTGGACACTCTTTACCTTTAAACTGTACGGAACACTCTATTTGCTACAAATAAGTATTGAAATGAAATGCTTTTATCATCTTTTTGGTGAAGGAGCCCTGCAGTGTCTGACCTGAGTGTGTGTTGGAGGTGTAGTGCTGCTGGTGGGGATCTGTGTGGCTGTAGCAAGAGGAGAAACTGGGAGGCAATGGAGAAGTAGAGTCTGACTGGTAGCCGGAAGCATAGCCACGGCTCTCAGAAGGTGAGGGCTGGTAGGGTGAGCAGGGGCACATCTGGTGAGATGGCAGGTAGCTGTTGGATCCACTGCTGTATTTTGCATCCAGGTGGGCGTGATGGTGTGATCTTGAAGGTTCGGGAAATGCTGGGTGACCCTGTGGCAGAGGGTCATAGGTGAAATCAGGCTCATGACCTGGGGGACCATATGGTGACAAGGCAGTTCTTCGGTGCCAGTACTCAGCTTCTCGTTCTCTTTCCCACTGTAGCTCAGCCTCTCTGTCCCTGTCCCAATGAAGGGAGATCTCTCGACCCTGCCGGAACCCCGCCTCTCGCTCCCAGTGCAGGTCTGACCGCCTTGGAACTTCAGGTCCTCTGCTTCGTCTTAAGACACCATCTCGAGGTAGCTCCTCCCTTTCCCAGTGCAATCCTTCACCTCTTTCAAGCCGTAAAGTGTGAAAGTCCTCTCGCCTCAAGTAGCAATCCCGGCAGGGGCAGCTTGGGGGTGGTAGAAGACCATCTACAAGCATCACGTCGTGGTAGGTTCCAGCTGCTTTCGGGTGGTGTGGGTGGTTGTGTTGAGGCTGGGTGTAGGGGAGGAATTCATCTGATCTGCACACCAGTCGTCCACTAGGAGAAAGTGTGTGAGGGTGAGGGCAGAGATCCTGGGATGGGTAAGGGCATACATGCCTAGCAGGACCATGAAGGTAATGTTGAGATCCTTGCTGTCGGTCCCATAGCAGGTCTGGAGGTGGGAGTGACTGGTGAGCGTGACCACTGTGGTGCTGGCACAGCCCTAGCATGTTTGGAGAAGGCCCTCTTGTGTGGTTGTTGCCAGGAGCTGAGTGGTCCATGCAATAACCGTTAGGCAAATGATGGACTTCAGAGCAACGCTGTGATTTGTATCCCATGCGGCAGGAACACGAACGAGCCAAATGCACTGACCCAGTATTTTCTTGAGCAAGTGAGTCCCCATCATCCAAAATAGCTGTCTCCCGTTCACGATCTCCCCTTCTTTCACCCTCAATCCCTCCAAGAAGGCGTTCCAGCTCCTCACGTTCTTGTTGTGTAGGTGGCAGACGTCTTGGTGAATCTTCAAGGCGTTCAAGCGGAGCTGATGAATGCCCGGAGTCGGTACTGAGTGACAGGACATGACCGTGTCTCTCATCAGACATTTGCCCAGGACTTCCATTGGTGGGGGAAACTAAGGATTGAGCAGCACGCCGCTTTTTCACCTGAGCATACAAACTGCCATCCAGAGGACCTCGAGTATGTGCAATATCTAAAGTATGACAACATAAGTGATTTTAAAACTTAACAAGTACAAAAGTTTACAAAAGCAAAATACACATTTTCGTACCGTCTTGACTGTCTTCATGTCTCAGGTTCAAGTTCTCATAAGAATCCCAGCGCACTACTTGATCAGCTGTATTATAGTCAACTGTGACTGCTGGGTCATTCCGCTGGTATTCTCGTCCTAAACCACAATAAACAAAATCACTTTAAACTCTGGAACTTTAATGTGTATACCTGTATCTCCACACACTGATCCTGTTCAACAGGATTTTTTTAAATGATTTGTGTATTACTGAGTTTTGTCCAACCATATGGTTTTATTCAAAATATATCTTGCACAAACAAGAATTTACTATCTCAGCATAGTTGCTAACTATTTTTCAGCTTAACTACTTTGCATGCTAAATACTGCATCACTGCACTAGTGGTCGGTGATGTAGTGGTGAGCACATCCGCCTCACAGCAAGAAGGTCTTGTGTTTGAGTTCCGGACTCCGCAAGCGCGTTTCTGTGTGTTGTTTGCATGTTCTCTCAGTGCTTGTGTAGGTTGACTCCAGGTACTCTGCTGTTCCAAATCACCCCTAGGTGTGAGTGCGAATGGTTGTGTGTGTGTATGTGTGTGGGTTTGTGTTGACCCTGTGATGGTCTGGCAAGCTGTTCAGGGTGTACCCCGCCTTCAGACATAGTTGGTTCCAGGCTCAAGACTCCCTGCACCCCTAGTCGGATTAAGCACTCTGTCAAATGAGTGAATGAATGAATGCATTTGTAGCATAGTTTCTTAACTGACTTTCTAAAGCAAGATTGCATTCATCAAAAAAAAAAAACAACAACTGCAAAGTAATAATTAATTAAAAACTGAAAAATCAACTGCAGAAAACAATTTTTTGGAAACAGTGCAGTTTTGAATATTTTAAATTGATAAAAATACCTTTAATTTTCTCAGGTCCAGAGGAAAAGACAAACTCCACAGTGGCATCAGGGGGAAATCTGTCATCTAATGAGAGAAGCAAGATATGAATAAGGTCACTATAAAGATGAGAGAAAGCTAAAATATTGCAGTATAAGCCTTCACCATCAGTGCTTCATGATGAGGAAAACACTGTATGTCACATAACATGCATAGGAAAATGGACAAGCAGCTGAATTTTAGTCCACAGTCCTGCTACAGTGCTTTGAGAGAATATATGGGAAGCATGTCATCTCAGTGCGCCAGCTGTGGTATACAGCTGTTATCCACCGAGAGAAGTTTGAGGAGTATATCTTATGAATTCTCTCAACTTGGAATATTAAAACCAGCCACAGATGATATTACAGATGATAAAAAAGTTCTCCTGGGAATCTTCCAGAACACTCACACAGAATATTTCGACAGGTTTTTGCATTGTCTTGGTCATGATGAAACAGCAAAATATGCAGGGAAAATGAGTAGAGAGGGAATTGAAATATTCAGGATAGCTGAATTTAGTGTTTTTGTACCTAAGCAAGCTTCATCGAGTTCTCCTTTCCCAAACCAAAGCTGTGCTCCATGGATGGTGCAGGTGTGAAACTGGAGTCTGAACACCGTGTCTCTCTCAGTGGCCTGAAGTCGTCTATGATAGCATTTCACCTACAGAGAACGAAGGTGAGACAGACACGCCAGGTTCTTATCCAGCTTCACCAAGAAGGAAGGCAGTCGTGAACATTAAGTGATTGATATTTATTTAGTGATATTTATTTTTATTTTTTTTAAATCTGTCATCTGTAGCCACTGTAATCCTGTAAAAATTCAGATCAATCACTGCCACAGTCCACTGGGAAATATCCAGTCTAATGTTTCAATGTCACCCTGCTCATGCGTGATTCTACTGTGCATGGATCTACGGTCAGAGTGGAGCTTGTGCGTGTGGAGGAGGGCGTGGCTTTGGAAGGATCTCCCATGGCACAGGGCCCTGAAGAGATGTTACTTTAAAATTCTGTTTGCTTTCCAGGTTACCAACCCCAGCTTTGAACTAAAGTGAGGTGATCAGGTTATGGTGATTTTGATGAGATAACGCTACACACCATAACGTCTCCTTTCAGCAACAGCGCAGGCTCGATGGTCACACAGAGCTTTTTGCCAGTCGAACCCTGCAAATCACTGCAGAAAATACAGAGACAGGATCAATACCTACACATGCTAATGACTCGGTTAAGAACATGTTTAATTTGAACATGACTCACTATATTCCTGAGGTATAAACCAGCTGCATGGACTGATAGACCTTCAGGAAGGGCAAGTACCCTGTGGACAAAGGACAGGAGACCAACCCCACAACATAGTGTGAGATAAAGATGAGGAACTTTAGGGTAGACTGATGCAGGAATGTGTTAAATGCTTTAAAGACCCTCCCCTCCAACAGATTAAAGACAAACACACTCTGTTTGAGTGAGGACGTTTTCATGAGGAGCAGATTCTGACAAACCAGTGTCACCTCTCACTGCGAACACATCAATCACACACACCAACACTAAAGCATTCACGGCAACATGATACCCACATCCAGCAAAGGATGAGGTCATACACTCACCCCCATCAGGATGAAACTTGGGGATGGTGGGAATCAGAACCTGGTGGAGGAAAAGAGGACTGCTGTTCATCTTTATGGCCCCTGATAGAAGTCCACCAAAGTAATATATATACCTGGAGAGAGAGAGAGAGAGAGAGAGTGACAGAGACAGAGAGAGAGACAGAGAGAAGAACGGTGTTGGAGTGGAAGAACGGCACAGAGACCTGATCTCAACCCCCTGAAAACATTTGGGATGAAATCCCTTAAAAATCTAGTGAAAAGGCTTCAGGAAAGATTATTATAAACGTAAAGGGGTGATAAATCTAGAATGAAATGTGTAAAAGCACATATGGGTGTGATGGTCGTGTGTCCACACTTCTGCTGGACTGCTTAATGCTGCTAGGGTTGTGGGGAGGCAGAAGCCTATCTCAGCTGAGTCTGGGCAAAGGCGTGGTACACCCTAAACTAGATGCCAAGCCATTGCAGGGCAGCAGACACAACCATTCCCAATTACACTCACACCTAGGGGCAATTTGGAACAGCCAATGAGACTCATGTTAGGAGGCAACAGAACATCAATAATGTTAAAAAAAAAAAAGACACCTGTTCTGTGATGGCTGGAGTGAAGACGACACTTTGTCTTCACAAAATTTCCTCATGGCCAGTGTGCTGAGAGCCTGATCTGCCCTGTATACAGAAACACATCACGTATATATACATACAGTGCTTAAAACATATTAGAGTTAAAACAAATATACGTATACAATACATAATAATTCAAATCTTTTTTAAAAATCTAATTACAGTTCAGGCTTGATTTGTTTTTTTGTTTGTTGAAGAAAGAAAATTAGACAAGTTATTTAAAGAGATACCACTACCGAGTTTTCAGAACATTGCTCTCTGTATGATTATAATCTTTTGATTATATTAATTAAATGTTAGCAGTTTTACTATATTAACATCTTAAGACGGCTCAAACTGATACGGTTCGATGCTTCCAGTTTGCAGTTTAGGCGTCTCAAATTCTTCATTGTCACAAAACTCTTTTTTGCTCAACACTATTTTGTCCCAAAAACAATCGCGATTAACGATATTATTGTCACAGCACACTACTGTTAATATCCTCTTCAGTGTCACCACTGTCCATATCTGTCTGTTGGTGTGCTGGTGAGAATGGATACACTACCCCCACCCTCCTCTGTTGCCAATCAGTCCGAGAAACAGTAGAGGAGAGAAAGTGAGGTGCAGTGGGGTCAAGAAAACTCGGCATAGGTTTTATCTTCACGTAAATAAGCACATATTAATTACAGCAATTAATTATGTTCAGGAAAAATTAATGCAATTATTTGCATTATTCGTATGATGGGGTGACTATCGCGATAGAACACAGCAGTACTTGACGCAGTGCTCTGTATGGTATTCCTCCACATAAACCTTTTTTAGTGTATGCTTGAGCTGTGACCCTGATCTTTGACCTTTTAACCTGTACCAGTTCATGGTCATGTAGCAATGAGTAAATGGTGAAAGCCTGGTCCAAATCCTTGGCATTCAGCCTGCAGAGAGTGCAAGATTTTTTTTAAGATGACCTCATGTGATGCACGAAAACATAATGTCTCCAGCACCAAGACGGTGTGTGGAGGCATAAGAGTCTCTACATAATAACATGCATGTTTGGGATCGTTGTGCCATGTTTGGGATCGTTGTGCTGATATAGGTGAATCAACACCCGAAAGCAACTTGCATTTCTCTCAGTCGTGATGGAGGTCTAATAAATTGACTGTCTCTGTATTGGTTCAGTTAAACTCCTCTTTGTATAATCTCACGCCGATCCTGTAGAATTGGACTGAAGATAAGTTACCTGTTTGATTGGTTTTGTTTTGGACAGCATTCTAATTCTGTATTTAGTTCACTCACTCATTTGCCAAACTGCTTAATCCTATTAGGGTCGCAATGAGGCTGGTATCTATCTCAGCCAAGTCCGGGCAAAGTCAGGGTACACCCTGATCAGCTCAAGAGACCATATTGGGGCCAACACACATGACCATGCACACTCACACCTAGGGGCAATTTGGAACAGCCGATTAACCTAACATGCATGTCTTTGGACTGTGGGAGGAAACTGAATTACCCAGAGGAAACCCTGATAACCCTCACAGAAACACCCTCGCCCTGCCTGGGACTTCATCCCAGGACCTTCTTGTTGTGAAGCCACTAAGAAATGTTATGCCATTACCAGGATTAAAATGTTGTGTTGATCGACAAATTTAACATTTTGCTGATAATTGGTGTTTTGATATCAATATAAAGATATTAAATTATCTATTTAATAATCAATTTAGTTCATAATTTATTCTAGAACACAGTATAAGATTACTTTATTTAATTATAATTGATTTGCTGTAGGATGTTTTATACATTAAAGACTCTTGTATGGATTTGTGTGGAAATCAGAGACTCTCACCCAGCTGATATCTTGCTGTAGTGCATATACGCAGCAATGATGACTCCTGTCTTTCCTTTATTCCCCTGTAAAATAAAACCCTTTGAGCTTTTTAGAAATAAATATTTAGGTTTAAAAACAGGATTAAAAAATACAATAAAAGCTACATATTCATCATTATTAACGGTTCCGATTCAGTTCCCAGGTATATTAAATAAGAATGAAGTACAGTGTTATTTTTTGAAAATAAAATGAAATCAGCAGCAATGCCTTTTCTAAAACCCCCCTTGGCTTTTAATATATTTTGTTAAATTACAACCTGTAATATAAATGTTTTTAAATCTGAATTTTATGTGATGGATCTGCACAAAATAGTCTAAGTTGGTGAAGTGAAATGAGAAAAATATACATAAAAAAACCATTTAAGAATAAAAATCTGAAAATTGACATGTGCATATGTATTCACCCACTTTGCTATGAAGCCCCTCAAAAGTTCTGGTGCAACCAATTACCTTCAGAGGTCACATAATTAATGAAATGAAGTCCACCTTTGTGCAATCTAAGTGCCACATGATCTGTCAGTATAAACACACCTTTTTTGAAAGGCCCCAGAGGCAGCAACACCACTAAGCAAGAAACATCACACCATGAAGACCAAAGAGCTCTCCAAACAAGTCAGGGACAAAGTTGTGAAGTACAAGTGAGGGTTGGGATATTAAAAAAAACTCCAAATCTTTAATGATCCCCGGAACACCATAAAATCCATCATCTTGAAATGCCAAGAACATGGTACCACAGTAAACCTGCCAAGAGAGGGCCACCAAAACTCACAGACCGGCATTAATCAGAGAGGCGGCACAGAGACCAAAGGTAACCCTGAAGGAGCTGCAGAGTTCCACAGCAGAGACTGGTGTATCTGTGCATGGAACCACAATAAACTGTACACTTCATAAAGCCGGGCTTTATGGAGGAGAAGCCAGAAAAAAAGTCATTACTTAGTGTTAAAAATAAGTAGGCAAGTTTTGAGTTTACCAAAAGGAATGTGGACAACTCCCAAATGTACAGAGGAAGGTGCTCTGGTCAGATGAGACTAAAATTTAACTTTTTGGCCACCAACAAAACACTATGTCTGGTGCAAACCCAACATGTCATATCACCCCAAGAACACCATCCCCACAGTGAAACATGGTGGGGGCAGCTTCATGCTGTGGGGATGTTTATTTAAACATTTAAATGTGTTGGAATGGCCTAGTCAAAGCTCAGACCTCAATCCAATTGAGAATCTGTGGTCAGACTTGAAGATTGCTGTTCACAAGCCAAAACCATCCAATATGAAGGAGTTGGAGCAGTTTTGCCTTGAGGAATGGGCAAAAATCCCAGTGGCAAGATGTGGCAAGCTCATAGAGACTCATCCAAAGCGACTTGTACCTGTAATTGCTGCAAAAAGTGGCTCTACAAAGTACTGACTTTAGGGGGTTAATCGTTTTTGATTTTAGATTTTTGAAAATTTGTTGATCATATGTCATTTCCTTCCAAAGTTACTGTACTAACAAGTCAGACAGATGAACAGATGGAACCCATTTCTATATATTCACTCTGCTGAACTTCAGTGATGGCGAGAGCAAAAACAGGTGAATACGAGATACTGAAACTGTGAGCTGAGGGTGGTTTCACCAGGAAACTTTTATATTCAGCCACTGATAACAGAAGATAAAACACATCGGATATTCATTAGTGAAAGGGCTCCTTCAAATAACACATTCAATAAATGATTTAACAATAAATCATGTATTGAAATTAGGATTACAGGTTTTCCAAATTAACGACACTTGAATGAAACAAGAAGTGTGAACCAGCTCAAGCTAAAATGTCAAAATGAATTATATTGGATATTCTTACCTAACTGAAAACAAAGGCATATGGAAATACATGAACCTTGTCACCCTAAGCGAACTTTCTCACAGATAGTTGTGACCTCTGACCTTGCAGTGCAGGACCACCACATGTTGGGGGTCAGAGTTTAACCATGTCTCCATGGCCTTGCACATAGAGCAGATTTTGTCCAGCGGAGGTGCGTGCAGGTCTGGCCAACCAAAATCATGGACCTGAAAGTGAGAGATAGAGCGAGAGAGAGAGAGAGGAATGGAGAAATAATGATAGCGAACAATAAAAATGAGCTCAGTACCATCAGAACCAATTTAATCTATTTAATATTTCTTTCCAAACGGGTAATAAAAAGTCTATAAAAAGTCTACCTTGGGGTTAAGCCGGGTGATGTCATGCCTTCTCTCAGAGAGGTTTAGTAACTGTACAGGACAGATGAGGTATTAATTAATTGCACATTTATTTCACTGTGTACTGAGGGGTACAGCCAGAATTACTGACCAAAAACTTGTCCTGATGTTTGGATTTGAGCATCGCTGCCACCTCTTTGAGATTAAGGCGATAGCGCTGCTCATCCAGCAGAGGGGGAAAAAAGACCGAGATGATACGCTCTGTGATGTAGGTAAGGTCAAAGTCGTAGTGGCGCTCCATCACCCGGTCCATCACCCGATCCACACTCAGACTCCTGAGGAGGCAGATTTTACATGTTTCTGCAAATCTGTTACAGAAGCTTTGGCAAGAAATCGGAAGGAAAAGTAAATGTGAAAATGAAAGTGGAGGAAAAGAGGCAGTTACTGACGAGAGGGAGTTGGAAAAATATTATGCACCCAACCCACAAAATCACAAACAGTATTCTGGAGTTGAATTAGTGCACAAGTCATGTACAACGGGTTTTGATATGAAACATCCAATCTGTCAGTCTGTTTCAGCAGAAATAACCAAGTGCCTAGTCACATGCTTGAGCAATGACTCTCTGCATGTTACTCCACATTCAAAGCCAAAACAGATTAACTCAATGAGCTTTAGCAGATACGTTCCACATATAAAACCTATACACTAATGGTCCAGGACCATTAATGTAATTGGCTCAAGGCTCATGCAGGTATGCTGTTAAAGAAGGCGTACTGTCTTACTACCATGTTGCACAGCAATAAATCTTGAGCTTTACCTGGGTAAAGTACTTCTCGGTTTGCTGTAAGTTAGAGATTTGGTTGAGCCCTGAAGAAAAGAACCAAGGTTGTTATTATTAATATACAGATATTATAATATAACATTCAGGCACTGTCTAAAAACAGTAGATATCTCTACTGATAGGGGTCCGAGGCTGGCGTTATAGGAGTAGCGCAATCTAACTCCGATAGACGGATAAACTTTCACCACGCAGAATGACACCAAATATGAACAGCAACATGAAACATGAACTCGTTAAACGGATCATTAAACAAAAAAGAGAGGTGATAAAAATGTAGGTGGGAATCAGTGAGTGAAAGGTGATCAAAAGAAAACCCAGTGTGAACCAGTGTGACTTATTTATTTATTTCCTCCAGGGCTGAAGTTGATTCAGCCCTTAAAGGAGCCGTGGTACTCTGGTAAATCTAGCTTCAGACACCTATCAATAGAGATATCTACTACTATTATTATTATTATTATTATTTGTAATCCCTGTTCTCTGCATACTGTATGTATTATTGTATACTGTACAGTATTGTGTACTGTATCTGGTTGTAAGAACACATTATGGATGAAAGACAGTGGACTGAAAAGAATGTTCTTACCAGATGCTGAATGTGTCTTGAAGAAGATGTTCCTCTCCGCTGCTGTGGATTAAAAGCAGGATAAGATATGATAAACACAACCAACAGAAAAGAATGTGTCCTTATGTTGCCCTCAACTGTAAGGCTTAAAAACTTTAGAGAAAGTCTACTGGCTCATCAGGCCGGATCTTATCCCAGTTTCCATAACATGGAACAATTAGGAGTTTATTTCCTCATGGATGGAATGCCAGTCCAGTACAAGTTACCTTCACAGTACCCATTTGTGCTGGGCGACAGAGGCACACTTGTGCTTGAGATCCTGCACACTTAGCATGGTGGGGTTCTGATGGCATTTGAACTCAGAACTTCTCAATCATGAACCCAGCATCCTAACCACTACAACACCAGTCCCACACTTAGATCCATTAGATCACACTTGATTAAAGGTAATAAAACAAGTGGTGAGACTAATCACTGAGCATAGCCAAGAGCTTTTATAATACAATATTCATTCAGTTTCAGTCACTTCATCACGGTCAGGGTCGCAGTGGGTGTGGAACCCATCCCAGGACCACTTGGAACAAAGCATTTACACTATAACATGAGAAAATACAATCAAATCAACTCACCAAATCAGAGGACGGGGCTGGAATACAGGGTGTGCTGGCCTGCAACGAGGAACAGTAACATATTTAAGAAATATGGGAAGATCCCATCTCCTACACACACATGCACACGCACTCAAGCGCTCAGATTCAGGCCTGCTACTATTTACTTCCATTCATTCATTTCTGAACCGCTTAATCCTAATTAGGGTCGCGGGGAGGCTGGCGCCCATCTCAGCCGACTCTGGGC
>JAOUQZ010000017.1:12842007-12871838 GCA_028564935.1 Neosilurus hyrtlii
ATTAGGGTCGCGGGGAGGCTGGCGCCCATCTCAGCCGACTCTGGGCGAGGGCATAGTACACCCTGGACAGCTCACCAAGCCATCGCAGGGCAGAAACACGCTAACGGCTATGCAGCCGACTCTTTACAAAAATCAGCAATGGTTCTCGATAGTGGGCCTTGAACCCCCGACCTTGGGACCAGCAATCCAGCATCCTACCACCAGGCCACCACTGCCCCCCACCAGGCCACCACTGTCCCTATTAACTTCCACTTCTGTTTTATTCCTCTCTCCATGTAGAAGATGAAGGGAAGGGAGTGGTGTGCTGGGAAGGGGCAGAGGAAATGATTTCTCACAGTGACAGATAAACTAGATGGAAGAAAAAAAAAAGAAAAATCACACATGCTGTTGATTGAGCGAGCCAGAGAGCGGTGTTGGGTGCAGGGTGCGGGGATCGGGGGTATATCCCTGAGTACTGGACATTGTGGTGACCTCTGACATTTCTTATGAAAACAAATAAATTAAATGAAGCAGGGTTTGGCTCATGTTAAGTAGCCCGAACAAGCTCTAAGTGTGTGCGCATGGTGACAATCATGCTTATGTAATGGCCCGTTGCGAAAGTTTTTTTCCAACCCCCATGAACACATCCGCTCCTGTACTGCCCTGTTTGTTTGGCCACAGGAAAAGGGCTGAGGCCAGAAGATCTCCCTGCTCTAGCCTTGGTGTGTCTAAAAGTGCTGTGTATGCGTGAGAGTGGTTATCAGATTGTGTTGCGTTATGCTTGTATGACACACTGTATATATATAATCTTGCATATTTGAGTAGAAGCTTTCAGGAAAGTGCAGTTTTGGCCTTAATAACATATTTTAAATTTGATGAAGAAAACGTTCCTTGTGTACAGTGCATTATAGTGTGTGTTTGTGTTGCTAGGTGGGCTCCCATTATAATACTGATTTCCCAAATGTCTTGGCTTAAATCTGAAACTAGACATGCAAAAGGATTTGCTCATGTAAAATCATAAGCAGTTTGACTCCCGGCTCTCAGACTGCATGTAAGGAGCAATCTAATATTAAAGGAGCCGTGTCATGATTTTTAGCCAAATGTAGTTGCCAAAAAAGTCATCTAAGTATGTCGTGAATGTGCAAAATACTTGTCTATATTTGTTACCTCCTCCAAGGAGGTTGTTTTCAGCGGCGTTGGTTTGTTTGTCTCTTAGCAACAATATTTAAAAACTTAAGAACGGATCTTGATGAAATTTTCAGGATGAGTCAGAAATGATACAAGGAACAATTGATTAAATTTTGGCAGTGATCCAGAATATTGTCTGGATGCAGGGAATAAAATTTTTTTTTTTAGCACAGATAACACAGTCATCCGAGTTACTGTGTCCGGACCATCCTGAAGAGTAACTTCCAGGCTTGGGTTCGACGGTGTAACCTCATTCCTTTACCTTTCTGTACAACTTTTATGCCAATTATCACAAAAATCCAACTATTAAAACTTCCCCATCTGAGCTCAAGGCAGGTACAGGACACAATGCAATCATATAAATGGCTGTGCGTTTACATTGTAGAGCTCAAATAATAAACAAGTTGCATTTCTAAAAATGCTGCATTTCTCACAATACCATATGGTGAAACTGAACAGCCTTGGTGTAGGTCTGTGGTCTCCGAGTGCTTTTCAAGTAAAATATTCTTTCAGCTTGCAAATCAAAAGGAGTCAAGAGTTTTTGAGCCCAGCATGGAGCAGGTGGAACTTTAAATTTGGTTGTGCTGAACAGTCTTTAAAGATCAAAATCGCGTTTTAAATCAATAACAAACAATGTATGAACGCAATTCATGTCTAAAATCCTTTAATAACCAAATTTTTATCTATACAAAGCTACTCACTACATCAGTTTTTTGGCCAGGCAGTATATATATGCAAGATAAACATGATTACTAATCCTTCTGCTAAAACCAAACATATTACATGGTGTCTGTTAAAGTAATTAGTACATATACCGAATTCTGTCACAGTAAATTACTGTTTTTTTCTTTCAGCATCTTTTCCTTCATTTCTTAACCTACTCTCTACTCTCGAAAAAATTGTTCACACCTTTATCACATGAATATTTTGTCAAATTAATTTGTGCATTTCATTCCAACGATAAACAAACTTTTTAATGCTACAAAATCATCTCCAGTACCATAAAACCTTTCCTTTTACTCCTCTTTTGTGATCCATATCAATCTTAAAGCAGAAGACAACACTTATTAAAAGGTAATCTTATATAAATTTCTAGATTCATTTCTTTATTTTAATGTTTTTATTAACGGTTATTTAAAAATCTCATTATGTCATCAGGACTCAGATAAACATGTACCAGTATCGAATTTTTATACATTCAGGCCATTTATTGACATATTTGTGCTGGAGGTGAAAAAGGTTTTGATTAAAATTATTTCCTGTTCCGTGAGAAACTATATATACACCAAGATTCATATATTTAAGCGTAAACATCTGAAATTCTGAAAAAAATGATGTTTAAAGCCAAACTCCTTCACGGTAACTTGGGCCTTGATGATGTCATCATTCTGAGATTCAGGTTTTAATTAACCACCAATAAGATTATTACAACAGCAGCTATCGATCTAAGATTTTGAACACAGAGAGATTTTAATAAAAAGTTTTAATTGAGATTAATTTTCAACAAATGTAGTCATCTCCATTAATGCTTTATTCCTCACTGGATCATCCTTTCTTCATCTTGCCTTACTCCATCTATTTTTCACCGACTCTCTGAAGCTTCCCTTTTCCCTGTGCAAGTCTTCCTACGGTTCTCCTGCCTGTGTGTTTTCCTCTTGCTGGGTCGGGGGGCCTGCAGCAGGGGAGCATTAGGCCAGAACAAACACACCAGATTCCATCTCCTGGGCCAACACTTATGCTCATTTCCTGCAAAGGTTTGTGTTCTCACTCCTTCTCCTTGGATACCCAGAGTTCTGTGTCCTTCACTTTTTAACTCTTGGTTTCATGGAGACATTAACAATTGCCCGAACATGGCAAGTTGAGTGGAGTTTCATCATCGTGTGAGATAAGGCTCCAGCTTGCTTTAAAGTTAAACTTCACACTGGCTTGGCAGGAGGTGGGTGTAAATATTTATTTGGGCCAAATGAAACATTACATACTTTTATTTAACAAAAAAAAAAAAAAGAGAGAGAAAGAAAAGGAAAAAAAGAAACCCTCACTTACTGAAATGGGTTTCCAAATCCAACCCAGCCGAACTCTGATTTCTGTGAGATGTGTGCAGAGTGCCATAAAATACCCAGTCAATTCAAAGAGCATTAAACATTCCAGATATTTTACACTGCCTGATGTCATGTTAGGTTCAATACAGGGCACTGTTGGGATAACAGGAGGGAGGAAGGGAGAGAGAGAGAGAGAGAGAGAGAGAGAGAGAGAGAGAGTGAGAGTGAGAGTGTGTGTGTGTGTGTGTGTGTGTGTGTGTGTGTGTGTGTGTGTAAGTGAGTGAGTGTAAGCAAGGGGCCCCTCTCTGATACTCATAGCTCCTAAAATGCCACAGATGCTGTCAGTAGGCTGCTGGGAAAACTGCTTTTTGAGCTACTGGACTTCTGGTTGATTTTTGGTTAAAATTAGTGCTGAATGATTTATCAAATTTATACAAAATGATCAAGACGTGTTTTGTACAAGCTCCGTGAGGTGACTTTTCAACTTCGACTAAAAGAGACCACTTCGAACTCTCGTAAAACACTATCTGTGTGATCATACACCATCGGAGCATTGCCTGGAAGATTTTGAGAACAAACAATGAAGCCTCCGATCAATAAGTCCTCTAACACCAAATCAGCTCCTGGTGCTAATGCTAGTGTTGCTGCTGGCGCCTCAGATGCCGAGACAGGGCCAGCTGAAGACTGGCTGACAGTCAGTAAGTTTACCAAAGCCTTGGAGTGACATCCGCTCTTAAATAGGGGCGGCGGTCAGTGGAATATAGACTGATATAGCTGCCGTTAGAGAAGACCTAACTTCATCTGTAGCTACCCTGCAAAGGTCCACGGACAAACAAGGTGACCGCATAAAGAAGGTGGAAATATTCGCTACAGCAACAAGTGACTCTATATCTGCTCTTTAGAGGACGGTCAACAAGCTCCGGTATGATGTCAGAGTTCTCCAAGCTAAATGGGAAGATCTCGAAAGCAGATCTAATAATAATATTATAGAAATAATATTAGGCTCGTTGGCATTCCAGAGCAGCTTGAAGGTACGGAACCTACCGGGTTTATCTCCAGTCTCCTGCAAGACATACTTCACCTAGAAGAGAAGCCTTTACTTGACGGAGCCCACAGGTAACTACAAGCAAAACCGAGGCCAAATCTACCACCGAAACCCTCTATCATCAGAGTCCCCTATTTCCACACCCCGGAGCTCATCACCGCCAGGTGAAGACTTTCTCCTACAGCGGGTGGCCAATCCACATCTTCCCCGACCTCACTTCAAGCGCATCACTTTACCAGGGGAGGCTGAACGGTCTTTCAGTGATCCTCAGCAGGCCATGGATTTGGTGACTTCCAGCACACCTGGCAACATCAACGGAGCAACCCCTGACGTCTCAGTGGAATGATACAGCTGACCAACTTGCTGTTGCACCATCCAGATTGCAGGTATTTGCTGTTTGTCTTGCTGGTTATCCTGTTTCTCCAATGTTTGCAGTTCTGATGAGCCAATGTAAACTTCAGCAACTGTTGCAACGATGACCATATTATTCTACGCACATTTTTTTCTTCTTCTTGCTGACTACATTTCATTTTCCACATCACCATGTAACTGTTGCTGTCATCTTAATGTGATCATTCTCATTTCTGTTCATTAAACTTGCGCTTTTAATGCGGGGGGAGTTTACTTTTAATATTTACTTTACTTTTTTAGTTAATGGCACTGTTCACTTCATATCTTTATATGCACACAAGACATCCAGTTTTTAACTGTCAGCTTTTTAATTTTTTCGTTTGCTCATTTGTCTTGACAAAATATCGCTAAAGCTGTCTTTATTGATTTATTATGTGCTACAGAGGTGGTCTCATATATAAGTGCATACTTCAGACATCCTGTTTTCAAATGGCTGTCCCTTTTGTTTGCTAATTATTATTATTATTATCATTATTATTTAATTATTATTTTTTTATACATTTGGTTTAAGTCTGTGTGCTACAAAGTCAGCGGTAACTGTAGTCCCATATGGGCGTAAGAATACTTACTGTCTTTCTTACCTTCATGTGTGTGTGTTTATTACACATCATGCTTTGTGAGCACTCACCTCAGCTTGCACTTGTGTTCTGCCTTTCTTGATAGGATTAGGCTAGTCTACATAGACCTGATTACCTAGGGATAATTGCTACACCGTGTTCTGGTAGGGGTGTGTTTTGTTTTTTTATCTTTGTGTCCGTTCTTGCATGTAGGCTTGTAAAGGAAGTTTGTAGTGAAACTCTGATGCATCTGCGGTTGATATAATTTCCACACTCTTACAGCTTCGGTTGATGGTAGTTTGTCTTTTGGTTTTGCAGGTAAATCAGTCACATCTGCTAGTTGGAATGTTAGAGGATTGGTCAAGCCTGCAAAACTCTATAGTCCTCTCTCACCTTGACACTTGATTACTGGGGACCGGAATGGGCACTATGTCATCGTGACAGTTACTTCGTTTATTATACCTCTAATTTTGGCAAATATATATTCACCTAATTATGATGATGAGCAGTTTTTCATTCATTCATTCATTTTCTGAAGTGATTAATCCTAATTAGGGTTGCGGGGAGGCTGGCGCCCATCTCAGCCGACTCTGGGCGTGGGCAGAGTACACCCTGGACAGCTCGCCAGGCCATCGCAGGATGAGCGGCGATCTGAACTGCTGTCAACGCTAAAGCTGCAAAGGTGACAAAAAGATTTCTGTGCAACTACAGCATGTCAGACATATGGCTAAATCTTAACCCAAATCCTTGCAGTTATTAATCTTTCTCCCCAGTCCACCACACATTTTCCCGTATAGATTATTTCCTTGTTGACAAGATGTTGCAGCCAGCCACTCTAGGCTGCAGCTATCATGCAAAGGTTATTTCCAATCATTCACCTATTTTACAAACCCTGAACTTTTTAAACAATTGTGCCTTAGACCTTGGAGACTAAACACTCGCTGGCTATCTGACTTAAATTCATATCCACACAAATAGACTCTTTTTATAGAAACTAACACCACTTCTAATACAAATCATAGCACGAGAGGACAGTTAATTTCCCGTGTTGACTTTTAAAAAACAAGAGTGCTCCTTCACTCTCGCAAGCCTCACCAATCACATTCTAGAACTGGAGCAAGAATATATTGGCTCTCCTTCCCCCACGCTCTGTGAAGAGATACTTCTTCTGAGAACGGCGTTTGACACCCTCTCCGAATCGGAAGCAGTAGGTGCGCTCTTCAAGTCCAGACATAACTTTTATTAATATGGTGAGAAACCTGGTAAACATCTAGCTTACCAACTTAGGCAGTTATCTGTTTCGCATTTCATCCCAGAAATTGGCGACTGCTTCGAAATAAACGTTGCCTTTCTAAATTTTATATATCATTATATACCTTAGAGCAAACTTCCTGCCATGAAGACCTGCTCAAGTTTTTTGAAAATCTTCCTTTACCAAAAGTGGCTACTGATACAGTTGAAGCCGTTGACTGTCCAACTAGTTTAAATGAGGATAATGAAGCAATCACAGCCATGCAGAGTGATAAAAGTCCTGGACCGGATGGCTTCTCTGGTGAATTTTTTAAAAAGTTCTATGCAAAGCCCTCACTCCTCCTACTGAATATGTATAATGAATCTTTTGAATCAGGCATTCTACTCAGGACGCTACATGAGGCCCAAGTTTCAATTCTTCTCGAGCTGTGGCTCCTACTGACCAATTTCTCTGTTGAACACAGATAGAAAACTTCTTGTGAAAATTCATATCCATCACCTAGAGAGGGTTCTCCCCACTATAATATCCGCTGACTAGACAGGCTTTATTAAGGACAGGTTTTCTTTTTTCAATGCGAGGCGGCTATTCAAAGCCCTCTAATTACAAAAACTATTCTGTAGCGTTCAAAACACCTTGGTTGCATGGCTGCGACAAATTTTATATTTTACTGCTGGGCTGCCAATATCCATCCGATTGTTCGTTGGCAATATGAAGATCCTGGTGCTGATGCCCCATCTTGGTATATTCTCGAATCCTTGTCATGTCGGCCCTCCTCCCTGCCAGCTTTAGTTTACTCCATTGTCTCTACATCCCTAGTAGAATTTACTAATAATGAAATGTGAAATCAACCACGAGGACTTGGTCACAGCTACGTCGTTATTTTTGATGGTTATCCTTCTCTCTTAATTCCCTCTATTCACTCCAATCACTTCCTTACTTGAGAAAATATTCACGGACTGGCAGAATTTTGGTATCAAATCCTCGATGGATCTCTACTCAGATGAAGTTTTTTCCTCATTTGAGCAACTCTGCACTAAATGTAATCTGTCCAGAAGTAATTTCTTCCACTACCTACAAGTCCGTGTACTACAAGTACTTTCTGCGTAAAACGCTCTCTCCGTTCCCCTCTATGCCTCCATGTAACCTTTTTGATGCTCTTTTAGAACATCCACCAAATTTGAAAGGTATAATTTCTATACTGTATAATAACATTTCTCAGGTATAGCGCTCCATCTCTCTCTCTCTCTTACGACAGACGGGGAACTCGATCTCGGGAGATAATATTTCTGACGACCTCTGGCAGTCCATTTCGGAGAGAATTCACACTTCATCTATCTGTGCCAGGCATGATCTAATGTGCAAAACTGCCCATCGCACCCACTGGACAAAGCAAAAGATGTCGAAATTCTTCCCAGATGTGAGCCCCACTTGCGATCGCTGCAACTTAGCCCCAGCCACTCATGCTCACATGTTTTAGTCATGCACAGAACCTGCAGACCATTGGCTTCTTATCTTTAAAACTCTTTCTGAGAGCCTGGAGAAACTGATTGCCCCTTGCTTATTCATGGCTATTTTTGGTGCTCCTCCAGACTCACTTGTGTTGTCAGTAACAGAGGCCGACTGCATCGCCTTCGTCATCCTGCTTGCCAGGCACCTAATACTGCCTAGATGGAATGATACGCACCCGCCCACCTTTTTTTTTGTTTTTGTTTTTTATTTTTTGTTTTGGTTTTCAACCTTACACTTTATGGGGTACTAATTTTAACGTTGTATTATATATTGTCATCTTTATATTTTGTGTGGGCTATGCCTCTCAATGTTTACTCGATGTATACAGAAAGATTCTTGAATTACTATTTATAGATTTTCTTATTATCGAGATTGATCTATTTTTGTTATTTCCTATTTAGGTAGAGTAAATAAAGTTTTGTTAGAATTGCTCTATTTTTCTTTTTGTCACATATTGCACTAAATTGATGTATTTGCATTGTTATTGGATTAGTGTACAGAGCAGTTCAGTGTATGGTTATGCTTCATTACATATTTATGTGTATATAATGAATACTGAACTGAATTTGATTTTTTAAAACCTGTATCGCAAACCAAATCACAATATTTGTCAGATAAATCACAACAAGATATTTCCTTAAAATCATTTAGCCCCACTCAAAATTTAACCAAGGCAAGAACTCCAGACAACGATGTATACAACTATCAACCTGAAGATTGCAGGTTTGAATCCATGTGGATGCCGCAGCCATTCAGAACTGGGAGTCAATGGGAGTTAATTGGCCGAGCTCTTGGGGGGATGGACGGAATACGCTTACTTAATTTCCATTCACCAGCCAATCAGAGAAAAATAGGGAAAAATACAAAAAACAAGCTCAAATGAGATACTGGAGGATGCATTCAGATCTGGCTACTCAGCCGGTAATTCCATTTCTGGTTTAAAAATTAAAAATCTTGCTCCATAGTTTAAGTGTATTCTATAATCAGCCTGTGACATCATAATTCATCATTTCAAATAAACAGCTAGTCATTCATGACTCAAGAAAGATTGTGTGTTATCAGAAAAGGAAAGTGAAAAAAGGAAAAGGAACAAATACCTAAAGTAATCATTCTGCCATGCAGAACTCATTTCATGCCCTTTTTGAAATGGATGTTCAGTGAAAACGAGTTTAACACCCCTGAACTACGACATCCTCTATCCAAGGGGTGGACTATAACTGATGTTGGGGAGAGGGTGAAAAAGATAAGGATAGAAGTCCAGAAGAATGGGTGTGGTTAAAAGATTGAGTGTTGGAGGGAGGAAGAGAAGGAAGGAATGAGTGGAGGAAGTGTGGGAGGAGAGGGAGGACAGACATTACCTTTGGTGTAAACAGTGTCATTAATGAGATTAGTCAGGCTGGAATGTCATGTTTTCAGGCATGTGGGGGTGGGTGGGGGTCTTTCCTTGGAATCCACAATGTTCATCTTTCACAGGCAGTTTTCACCATCAACAGATAAATCCCAAACTCTTTGTACATGGCTACTGATCTATAAAAATACTGCTGCTGTACACACACAGTGGCCATTTTAACCACTTCTCTATACATGTAATTCGTAGGAATGTAAATACTGACTGCCCCAGTGTTCTCGAGTGTGTCAATAAGGTTTAGTTTAAACGTTCCTGCTGATCAAACCACTGGTACAGGAGCTTTACCTTTCAAAGCTGCTACCCTGAGTATCATTATTATTAATCACAATGGCATGGGGACATAGTGGTTAGCACATCTGCCTCAGAGCAAGAATGTCCTACGTTCAAGTCCTGGACTGGACTGTGCATCTTCTCCCCTTGCTTGCGCGGGTTTCCTCCAGGTACTCCGTTATACTCCCATAGTCCTAAGCGTAGTAGGTGTGAGTGTGAATAGTTGTGTGTGTCGCCCTGCAATGCTCTTGCACGCTGATCAGGCTGTACCACGCCTTCACTCAGCATTGGCTGAGATAGGCTCCAGCTTCCCCATGACCCGAGTAGGATTGAGCGGTTTAGCAATGAGTTGTATTTAAAATGAAAGGGCGGAGCCTGTGAACATGAGTCTGGACCTATGAGCACACAGTATCTCAGAAACCTCTACACTTATCTTGGGAAATTTCTCATCATAACTAAAATCAAATTTCATCTGTATAGAGCTGCTTTTTCACAGGCACTTGCACCCAGAAAAAGTTGCCCCTGTACAACTGGCCGTGTAAAAACGATGAGGAACAACTTGAGGTGGTGCAGGAAGTTCCAGAACATCTTGTTTCGGATGATGGGGCATCAGTGAAGGTGAGGCACAGCTTGCCAGACCATTGCAAGGCCAACACACACAACCATCCATACTCATATACATAGCTAGGGGCAATTTAGAGCAGCCAATTAGCCTACTGTGCATAATGACTACTGTGGGAGGAAACTGGAATACCTCGAGGAAACCCATGCATCCACAGGGAGAACAAGCAAACTCTATACAGAATCGCCTGAGACTGGGACTTGAACCCAGGACCTTCTTGCTGTGAGGCGGACGTGCTAACCACTACGTCACCGTGCTGCCTTTTTTGTTGCACTAAGACATTGAATATGTCAAGGGGTAGAAGCCTTCTGGGGTAAGTATCCCTGTAGGGTGATAAGGAACTCAAGGCTGGTGTCCCTCATCATGTGATGACTGAACTGGACAGACAGTATAAAGGGCACGGCCATGCGCGTACAATTTTACTGTGTTTTGTTCTGAAGATTCCTCGCACTTCCTCAGCAGCTGGTCATTTCCATGACATTGTTTACGTAAAAGAAACTCCAGTGGAAAGCATGAAGCTCCACTCCATTTCTGCTCCTTAATTAATCTTGTCTATTTTTGTCCAACCCCAAACCCCCCCAATATCTCATTCTGCTAGCATAAACAGGAAATACAGATCCTCCTGGGACAACAGTCATTCATTATCCAAAAACAGAGAGCGAAGACAAAAATAAAACCGCACCCACACACACTCCTCCATTTTCAAAGATGTCAGCAGAGGAAAAATCCTGCGACTCGCTGGGGTTATTTACTGACTGATTTTGTTTTAGTTCTTATGCAGGGGCTTCTGGAAGGTTCTGTGATGCACCTTTAAGGGGTCCTTCAGGTTTACCCTGTGTGGAAAGGAAACTCTTCAAGTTTCTATAATTAAGGTCAGAAGTTTACATACCGTATACTCAACATGGACATCAAGGCAACACTGGGCTTTCAATTTGTTCCTTTTGTGGAACAGAATGTTTGTAAACCATACTCTACTCTTCAAAAGTTTGGGGTCACGTAAACATTTCCTTGCTCCTTGAAATTTCCTTCTATCAGTCTGGACACTGTTAATGTTATACATGACCATTATAGGGGGAAACGGCTGGATTTTTGAGAATGTGATGGTCTGGGTGTGCTTTAGTGGTGGTAAAGTGGGGGATTTGTACAGGATAAAAGGAAGGCAATCGTTCTGTTCAATCAATGCCATACCCCATGGACGGCGTTTGCTTGTAGCCACTTTCCTTCTACAACAAAGCAATGACCTAAATCACTCCAAACTATATAACAAATGTTTAGAGAAGAAGCAGTCAGCTGGTATTCTGTTCATATTGGGGTGGCCAACATAGTCACCAGATCTCAACCCGAAAGAGCTGTTATGGGAGCAGCTTGATGGTATGGCACAAAAGGAGTGCCCATCAAGCCAGTCCATCATGTGGGAGGTGCTTCACGAAGCATGGAGTGAAATCTCTCCGGTTTACCTTCACAGACTGACAGCTAGAATGAAAAAGATCTGCAAGGCTGTAATAACTAATATACAAATGGAGGATTTTGTACAAAAGCTAAGTTTTGGGGATTAAAGTATTATTTGTAACCATGTGGATATCTAAACTTTATGTGATATTCATTTTGCAACTCGTCTGATGAATTTCATGGAAAATGTAAAATTTTCTGGGTGACCCAAAACTTTTAAACAGTAGGGTATGAGAAGTCAGTGCACAAGTTTTCATTTATTCTGGCTTTTCTAAAATCAACACAGGGTCAAAGCAATGCCTCCTCCAACTCGCATTATTAATTCAGTAGAGCGGAACTTTCCGAAATGTAAAAGAAAAAAGGAACAAAGGGACACAGTTTAAAAGGAAGCTAAAAACAAGTCAGTGTATATGCTGTGGACATACTGACCTTCTTCTGAGCATAAAATGGTGTAATTAACAGGAAGTGAGGGCGTGCCTACTTTCATGTCATGTGACCAACGTTATACAAGAAAACAAACAATAGACACTCATAGGGTGCATCTCAAAACCCGTATTTGTCGATTCCTTGCTTGAACCAGAAGTTCTTCTGGTCCACCATCTTTGCCGGCGGTCCCGATTCTCTTATCTGTGCGATAGAAGAGCTGGAAGAGCTGCTCCCCAGTGCATGAATACCCTGCCTCTCTCATGACATCAGCTGCTTTTACTGCGGTCAGGTGCGACGCTATCATTATCAGATGTCACTCCAGGGATGCTTCAGAGAAAATGTTCTCATAAAACACATTTCCTCGATCCCACGCTCCTCACACTGGGTGCTTCGCAAAACCCTTTCTTGGCTTTTCGATCCTCGCTTGAACCAAACATTCTCCTGGTCTGCCATCTTCGCAGGCCATCCCAATTCTTTTGTATTTGTGCATTTGAGGAGTGAGGAGCGAGGATTAAAGAGTGAGGAGTGATGTGTGAGGATACATGAGAGTAGCCTTCCGTAAAAAACTACAGAAGGTAAGGTAAGTCTGTTGGGCTCTTACAACTGAGCCTAGTGGCTCATCAGGGCTGTGCTTATCCCCGGTTTTCGTAGTGTAAAGCGACTAGGCTTTTTTTTTTTTACTGGTATCCATTTATACCGCTGGGTGGACAAAGGCACAAGGTCTTAGCATGGTGGGGGTCCAACAGGGACTCGAACCCACGACTTCCTGATCATGAGCCCAGCACCGTAACCACTATGCAACCGGCCCTATAAGACCAAAAAACTACAAGAAAACATATAAATAACCCACCTCTCATCTGATTTTGGCCACTTTTATGCAAAAGGTCACCTGTTATGAGAAGCAGACGTTGCTTCATGTGATGCTTTAAAGAAAACAACGTCTCATTTCTTTTAAAACACATTTCCTTGCTCCTCACACCGTTTCCGCACATCTTTGCATCTATATTTCCTCGGCAGGGACATGTCAATCAATAAACAACAATTTGATAACAGACTGAACAGAATAGGATTAGATGGTTGTCTAAAGGACAAATGATTGATCTCAGTGGCCCGGAGTGTCGTTCCTGGATATTTTTTGCTACCTGGTTAAATCACCTAGTAAGAGACAACATCATATTTACTGTAGATACAATGACTTAAGTGAACATAATAACTATCTGACCAGTATTACCAGTAACTAGCATGTTTTAGTGAATTCCATACACCTTACTCTTGACATTGTGCTACACCACACAGGGATTCACACACACAGCAGCCTAAAAAAAATCTTTAGGTCCCTGGAGGCGGTCCCATCATTTTTTATTTTTTCGCCAGCAGCTCAGCCAGGGTTATGACTCATCACATGATATTAACTTCAGACCCTATCTGTTACCACCACACTAAACTGTATATATTCATAACACCTCAAAAAAAAATCATGTTTGAATAAGAACAAACTTAAAGTTTCCCCATTCACTAGTAAAGATCTGATGAGTTTTATCTTCCATTGCCAGTTCATTTTCATGGGCTTAGTATCTCTTACTCACCTGTTCTACATCTTGTTTTGGTTCTGTATCTGTTTACAATAACGAGACGGTGTGACTGGAGGAACGATCTTGTGCATGTGTGGTGACTTATCAGCGCAACAGTGATTGGTAGAAAGTGGAAACGTCTGAGATCGAGTGATGATAAACAGAAGAATGGAAACGATTTCGGTGACGAGACGGTGATGTTATTAATGTCATGGCGTCCGGTGCAGGGGTCATTAACACTCGCGTACAGGAGGAAATAAATGGCTTCAGAAAGACATTGTGGATCTGATTCCATTTTATTTCCAAGATTCCACTGTATTTCATTCTATCACTTGCTCATTTGCTTAATTTCAGTAGGGTCACGGGGAGGCTGGAGCCTATCTCAGCCAGCACCGGGAGAAGCCGGGGTTCACCCTGAACAGCTTGCCAGACCATCACAGGGCCAACACACATAACCATTCATACACTCACAAAAAGGGGCAATTTGGAACAGCCAATTAGCCTAATGTCCAAATTGCGGGACAAAACCGGAGGACCTAGTGGAAACCCACACGAGCACGGTGAGAACATACAAGCTCCACACAGAAACACCCAAACCAAGCCCAGGACTCGAACCCAGGACCTTGTGTTAGCCCCTACACCAATGCATTCCATGTTTATTTAATATACCTGGGATGTGAATGAACTCCTTTAAAGTGACCTGTAATGAAGTGCTGATTACAGACATAAACATGTTTGGATTTTGGATCCCACATGAGAGCTAACTCGTTGTGCGGCTACGGTGTTCTTCGACACGGTTCTGTGCTTGGATTGGGTAGAATATAAACAGTAGCTCATGTACACTGTGGTTAGTGGTTTGTTTTCCCCCTTAGTGCAAAACGGATGTGACGTTTTGTGGGTGTTCCCCTTCATACCGACTGCATCTACACTGTACATTCCATCTGTTTGAAATATGTTGAACTACACGAACACTTTTCAAAAGCCGTAATTACACAACTAAACCACCACATGGAATCCTACATGGCATGATCTGTCCACATTTCTAATCTCAACATAAACACTGATGTATGGAACACCTCTCCCCGGGTCACTACTGCTTATAACTTACATAATTAATTACATCATTGATCAGTACCCATACACTCTCTCTCACACACACACACACACACACAGTAAAGGGAAATATAAACATGCACTGTAGTCATGGCGGTTACTGGAAATGATGTCCTTCCCGTTTGGCCCATCCAACGGCTGCTACCACAGGAACTGAGGATGTTTTTAAATATACCGGCAGAGGAAATGACCCCTCCTCCCCCATACATTATTCACAACTCTGTGACAATCCCCACTTTTAATCCTTTAATGCACAAGTGGTAATGCTTTAGTGGTAAGTGCGTCCTGGACTTATGACCCCGAGCCATTTTCAGAACAGTTACCCGATATATTTTCTCTGTTATTCCTTCAGTGAGACACAGGATTCTCTTTACTTTTAGCACCAAGGCTGCTCTTTTTTTTGCGTTCTCATTCCTGGTTGGTATGTGACACTGTCCTTTGGTGTTTACGTTTACGTTACAATGCGAAAGTAAGAAACTGAAGGTGGAATTAACACCAGATACACACAGCTACACACTACCAGGGTCATGGGGAGGCTAGAGTCTATCTCAGCCGACTCAGGCACATCAAGAACTCCACACAGAAACGCCCTCACGAAGATCTGGACTCGAACCAGGACCTTCTTGCTGTGACCCTGACCTGTTAGCCACTACACTGCCATGCCGCCTGCCAGGGACATTAAAATAAAAACCTAAGGGCTCCTAAGTGGCGCACTGTCAACCTGTCGATCGCAAGTTCAAATGCCAGGAGTCTATGGGAGCTAATTAGCCGAGCTCTCACGGGAGGAAGCCATATAATCACCAACCTCTCACCCACAGGAATCACCAGCCAATCATGGACGTTTCATAGCATTTTCCTTCCAAGTGTGTTAGGCCGCCCTAGAATTTGCATGTGCAGCAGTTGCAGGTGGCAGCATCATGTCACAGAGGGGGTATATGTATGCTCATGCCCCTCCCTGGTTGGTGGTGGTCGTATGACACAAATAAACAAATAAATACAATGAAATGAAATAAAATTAAAAGTTTCTGATGTGTCTAAAACCAGCTTCAGCATATTACATTATACAAAATATCTACCAGCTTTCAAAAACCTTTCAGAGAACAAATATGTGAACATCAGTACGTGGCGGGGACACGTCCCCAGTGTGTCCAGCACATGTTACGCCTACACGAGTTTCTTTGTTTCAAGACGGGAGACGAGGGTTTACCATGACCCAGACGTACGCACACTGTCTGTCTCACTGTCTGTCTCTGTCCCATAACCACACAAATGCACACCCCAAAGGAAGAACACAGACAATCCCTGATACTATCTTTGTTTTCAGGAAGCACCATTTGGAAAAAAAACCCAACAAAAACAACAAAAAAAAACAGTGTACAGAACAAGAGAGAAGACAGATGATATTTTCGAGGTCTTGATGTATGAGTCGGTTTGTCTCGGTGGGTTAGAGATCTTTACTGCTCATTGGATTGTTTACAGACTCACCTTAAAAGCAGTCGACTCATTAAATAGGACCATTTCCCCAGAGACACATGTGGACATAAATAAAAAGAATGCAGTCTTGACTCATCACAGGATTCATTCCAGACAAACAGTCAGCAACAGATGAGGAGATGGCGGAGGGCCGTTAAAGTCAAATAAATGTGGCTAGAGAAAAGACAGTGCCGAGAAAACCGATGGCAGTACTGCATGAATCAATCTGGAATCACCTCATCATACGACTTGTGATATCACAGCACAGAATTATTTATTTCTTAAAAACAAACATCCCACTTCTATCCATCCATCCATTCAGGTCCCGTACTGCTTAATCCTACTAGGGTCTTGGGGAGGCTGGTGCCCCTCTCAGCCAGCTCTGGGCGAAGGCAGTTTTCCAGTCCATCCCAGGGCTAACACACGTAAGTAATATTCAAGACATGCTGTAATAATGATGGAAAAATCCTCTTGGTAGAATTAAACAACCTACTACACCATTTCTTGATACACTGTACTGCCGGCATCTTCTTTTACCTCTTTCGACTGAATACAGATGTTTAAAAGATGTGGAAAGGTGTGTTTGCTGTTTAAAGTTTAAAACATATTTTCAAAGAAATATAAAAATCGAAAGGAGCACATTCAGGCACCATAAAAAGAACCTCACTCTTCTTTAATTAGAAGAGGATCTTGGGTTCAAGTCCCGGGCTTGATGAGGACATTTCTGTGTGGAGTTTGCATGTTCTCCCCTTGTGTGGGTTTACTCTGGGTATCCTGGTTTCCTCTCACAGTCAAAGACATGCACATTAGGCTAAGTGACTGTTCATGACTAGGTTGCCCCTAGGTGTGAGTGAGAGTGTGAATGGTTGTGTGTATGTGTGTGTGTGTGTGTGTTTGTGTGTGTTGGCCTTGCGATGCTGCGGCGAGATGTTTAGGGTGTACCCCACCTTCGCCCAGAGTCGGCTGGGATAGGCTCCAGGCTCCCCACGACCCTAGTACGATTAAATGGTTCAGCAATTGGATGAAGGGATAAATAGCATCGTTAAAGCTGGTTTAAAACAGCCACTCTGTAAAAACTATTTACTCCGAAACCTCACGACACAAAATCTTGTTCCAGGTGCAACCTGAACACAATCAGTGCAAAGTTTCACATTTCTGTGCACAGTAGCTTCCATCAATGCATCCATCCATCCTTTTGGGGCAGATGAGCAGTTCTTCTTCTCTGCGTTATGAAGCCTACCAGTTAAACAAGGAGAGGAACTACTGCCATCAACACAAAGAAAAATATCGTTCTCTCCCTCCGTTTGTTACTGGAATCATTTGGAAATGGCGCTGTGCATTTGTGTTCATGTTTAGCATTCCTTTTTGTGGTGTTTTTATTACTCAATACCTGTAAAAGTCGGAAAATGTGAAAGCACTCCATACGTCCTCGCCGGACATTTTGTTTCTGATCACTGATTTGCACTCTGTACTTGAGTGCTTTTCCTCTAGCTTCCTGTTTGCCACTGATTTGAGGGTGACCATGTAAACACACAGGAAATTGGCACGGGTTGTTTCTGAGGCAACTTCACTCCCGTTGCCTGGATAATGTTACTGCTTAATGTTAGAAGCTTAAACAGTCATATTTTGCTTTTAGCATGAAACTAAACAAAAATGATTGCCATGGCTGCTCTAGTGACATAAATAGTTAGTTTTAAATCACTGTAATGTATGCCTCAGATCTGTTTTACATTCCAGCAGGCCAGTAGGGAGAACCGATGAACACTCCAATCAAATCAGTTGATGGAGAAAATCTACCCAGAACAAACGGGTTAGAGCTGACTCTCGTCCAAATGGATCTTTGGTATGAGCGAGGGAGGACTGCAGTCATAGGGTGCCGAGGGCTGCAGAGCTTCAGCGGGTTGGCAACAACAGCAATCATGACTACAGATATTACACAAAGACCTCTTCAGTTCTAACATGTGGAAATTATAATGGCTTAGCACCAGACTGAACGTTAGCAGCCTGTTCACCATTTGGCACTGCTATTAATAGATTTTGTTGAGCCAAGTTAGCATTCAAGTGTCCTTATTTTGTAATGCATGCTGTCCCTAGAGAAGCAGTGAAGACTGACCTAAACCCTGGCGCTGAGGTACGCCGAGTTCCTTTGTATCCTCTAAGCCAGGTGGAGTGAAATGGTTTTCAGAAGCTTCCCTTTGTTCAGGCTCGATGCCAAGGTGCTGAAAGCTGGAGTGGCAGCACAGATGCTATAGAGCAGATAAGGGCCTGAAAAGGGACAAAACCAGTTCCTGAGAATTCCCCTCTGGGACAGAGACAGCGTTTCTCTTCCAGCACTGAGATGATCTCTATAATTGATCCTTTATTAGGGTCAGGGGAAGGGTGAAGCATTAGCCCAGATCACTCTGTGCGAAGATATGGACCAGCCTGAATATCCTGCCAGTTCATTACAGAGCAACACCCACACACAACCATTTACATTCACACTCACACCTATGGGTGAACAAGAATATCCAATTTACCTAAACGTGCATGTCTTTGGACTGTGGAAGAAAACCGGAGTACCCGGAGGAAATATAAAGCTATATATATATATATATATATATATATATATATATATATATATATATATATATCTTTCCCCCATTTTTCTCCAACACTTTTTAATTGTATCCAATTCCCACCCATCAACTATTGCCTCCCTATCACATACAACCACCCCCAGCCAGGGAGGAGTGTAAGCATGCACATGCCCATTCTGTGACATGCAATGCTGCCACCTGTACCTTTTATAAACTGTTGCGCATGTGCATTCGGGGACAGCACTATCCACCCCTGTGTATGAGCTCACAGATGCCCATGACTGGCTGGTGATCTCTGTGAGTGACATGGAGGTGAATGTATGCCGTTCCTCCCATCAGTGAGAGCTCGGCCAATTAGCTCCCACGGACTCCTGGACACAGATGGCTGCAGCATCAACCTGGATTCTAAAGACCCCTGATTCTAATGCCAGAACAAATCTTAATTTTAAGAATAACTGGATAATGTATCAATGGTATTTGACAGCGGAAGAGATTACCATAGCAAAGGTGACATGCGATCCTGTGGAAGAGGGATTAGATTAGGGATTAGGAGAGCTCTTTACCAAATCACTGTGTTGCAACATGCATTAAACCAAAAGTTGTTTTACCAAACCATCCATGGAATGACTTTAGTTCTACAATTCTCATTAAGCAAAAAAATTATCTTCATTATCCATTCATTCATTCATTCATTTTGTGAAGCTCTTAATCCTAATTAGGGTCGCGGGGAGGTTGGCGTCGATCTCAGCCGACTCTGGGTGAGGGCAGAGTACACCCTGGACAGCTCGCCAGGCCATCACAGGGCAGAAACACGCTGACGGCTATGCAGTCTATAATCAGCAATGGTTTTTTTACATGCCATTCACCACAGACAGTGAGAGACGTGGCCGGCATTTGATAACCCAGTTAGCTGCACTGGGGGGAGAGCAGTGATAGTGGGGCTTGTACCCCTGACCTTGGGATCAGTAATCCAGCACCCTACCACCGGGGCACCACTGCCTGATCAACATTAACAGCTTCCAGAAATTATTTAGCTCTTGCTGTATTCTTGGTGTAACCCAGGAAGCTGCTGGCTTCAGTAGGCCTGACACTACACCTGCCAGGTCAGCTTATGAGTAGTGCAGGTATTCAGAGCCTTGTCAATGAACCATTCAAGAGCAGAGCATCCGCCCAGGGCATGGTGCCCAACACACAGAGGCGTTTAGACACAGCGCGACAGACGGATAGAAAAACTGAGAAGAGTTAGATAGCTAGTGTGTGTATTAAGACACCCAGAATTTTACATTTAGAACACTGTTGGTATGTTTAATGATGAAACCAAGGAGAATCTTTAAAGTTGTAAAAATGTCCTTACCTTACTTTCACATTTCTTGTGTGTGGCTGTCTTGCAGACTGTAAACAACAGAACAAGATAAACAGATTTGAAGAACAACACAGAAGCAAATTTCCTCTTTTGTTTGTTGAACAAGATTCAGTATAAAATGCTTTCCTCGGTCACTAGTGAAGATCTGATGTGTTCTATCTTCTATTATCAGTTAATTTTGGATGAATATAAAACTTTCTTGGTGAAACCACACCAGCTCACAGGCTTAGTATCTCCTATTCACCTGTTTTGGTGGTGGAGTGGTGAGCACGTCCACCTCACAGCAAAGAGGTCCTGGGTTTGAGTCCTGGGCGTTTCTGTGTGGAGTTTGCATGTTTTCCCTGTGCTTGTGTGGGTTTCCTCCGGGTACTTAGGTTTCCTCCCACAGTCCAAAGACATACGCATTAGGCTAAAAGGCTGTTCCGAATCGCCCCAGGGTGTGAGTGTGTATGTGAATGGTTGGAATGTCAATTGTAAAAAAGTGCAATACAAATATTTGAATTGAATTGTGTGTGCATTGCCCTGCAGTAGATTGGCGAGCTGTTCAGGGTGTACCCCTTCTTTGCCCAGAGTTGGCTAAGATAGGCTCCAGCCTCTCTGCGACCCTAAGGATTACATGGTTCATAATTAAAGAATCAATAATTAATGAGATGACGTGACCATAGGAATGATAACTCGGCAGCACAACACAGATTTGTAGAAAGTACAAAAAAAACAAGATCATCTAAAGATGAACTAAAAATGGTGATGTTTATTAATATCATGGCGAACTTTATCACTAAAAAGCAGTTCAGAAGTTCCTGTAAGCTAATAGGTGAAGCAGTCAGAAGAAGAGTCTTACCTCGGCAGAAGGAACCCAGACTTTCTATGTTTTGCTTGCACACCCCACACTGACGCTTCTTCTTATACGTTTTCTCCTTAAACTCGTGAGGCTCGCCCTTCCCTGCCTAAAGAAAACAGATCCATTAAAATTAATTACAGAAACAATTACACGCTTCCTGAGCCAAAAAAAGGACAGCAGCTAAGTCCACACAAATCCAGCTCGGTGTTATATCAGTTTTTTCCTGATGGTATTCATCATTCTCTCACATTCTGCTTTCTACATTTAAACCAGGTCCTTTTTCTGTCTTTGTGCAGAGCGTCTCACCTTTCCAAATCCAGTAGGATTAAAAAAAACTTTGTTTAATACTTAATCTAACAGTGACACACCTTGTCTTAAGAGACATTATATTATTGGAAAACAGAGAAAAATTAAACCATCTCAGAACACACACACACACACACACACACACACACACACACACACACACACAGAGTTTCATATTAGATAAAACAAACACAAGTGAAGTGTTTGGACTGTATATACATGAATGTTGTGCACTGCACACTGGAGCATGTGTGATGTCAGAGCTATAGAGAATAAATCAGCTTTGTCTACAGTGGGGTGTTTTTCAGTTTGCAAGTGGAGGTAGAAGGAGCTCATTTCCACTCTCAGCCTCCAGAGCTGGGCAGTGTTTGGACAGCTGTCAGGAGACGCACTTCATGCCCACTGGATGCCGTTCAGCTCTGTACTGTAGATGTGCAAAGCTTGGCAGCTTTTTCTGAATGACAAACCCACATAATGGGGCTTTACATTCACACATGGATTTCTAGGTCTTCTTGTCTTTGCGGGAATAACACAATAAAATACAACACAACAACAACAAAACACACTCACAAACACACCAATGCTGGGCAATATGATATCAATCACTGTATGCCCTCTTGGCATCTTCCTATTTTGTCTGAAATTAAAATGGATATTTGTTGGGTTTTTAATCAGTTGATTTACACAACATGCCTACAACCTTGAAGATCCAAAACATTTCTTATTGTGAAGCCTCCAAAATTAGTATTTTACAGAGCCATTCTGACCAGTTTCCCAAGTCCCAGTCAATAAAAAACATCCCCACAGCATGATACTGCCACCACCATGCTTCACTGTGGGGATCTTGTGGTAATGAGTGGTGTGTTAGGTTTGTGCTAGACACAGCATTTTCTTTGATGGCCAAAAAAGGTCAATTATAGTCTTATCTGACCAGAGGACCTTCTTCCCAATGTTCGAGGAGTCTCCTACATGCTTTTTGGTGAATGCAAAGTGCTTTCTTATATTGTACTTGCCACTCTTTGATAAAGCGCAGTTCTGTGGAGTGTATAGCTTAAAGTAGCCCTATGGACAGATACACCAGTCTCTGCTGTAGTTTCTTCAGGGTTACCCTTGGTCTTTTTGTCGCCTCTCAGATTAATGCTGTCCTAGACTGATCTGTGAGTTTTGGTGGATGGCCCTGACTCAGCAGGAATATTGTGGTTCTATATTCTTTCTATTTTGTAATACTGAATTTAATGGGGCGTAGTTGTATTTTTCAATTACTTAGTGGTAATTTTCAAGGTTTTGGGTATTTTTTACAACATAGCTTCTCAACAATTTTGCCCTGACCTTTCCTTTATGGTGTCACTTGCTTGGTGGGCCCTCTTGATTAGTGGTGTTTCAGACTCTGAGGCCTTTCAGACTAGGTTTTAGACTTACACTTAGACTGCACCTAGGTGGACCAATTTAAATAATTATGTGACCTCTGTATGAACCATATAGCACCAGATCTTATTTAGGGGTTTCCTAGAATATGGAGCGTATACTTGTGCATGCACCACTTTTCATTTTTTTATTTTATATAATTATTTTTTAAAAATTATAATAATTTTACTTCACCAATCCGGTCTATTTTGGGCCGGTCCATTACATAAAATCCAAGAAAAAAATTCTATTTATATTACAGGATGTAAGGCAGCCAAACAGGAAAAATGCCAAAGGGTGAACACTTGCAAGCCTTTCTAGATGGTATGAAAATAAAGTTTGCCTGATAAAAAATCTTTGTTTTTTTTTTCTAAATATACATCAGTGTGATGTCATAGTGCCCTGATTTCCAGTGTACGAGACCAATTTCAGCACTTGAAAAAACCCAACAATACCATAAACGAGCTTAAGCTGCATTAGTCTGTTAAGTTGTATAGAAGTTGTTTTAAATATAACTTTTCTTTATTTATTTTATTTATTATTCTTCTATTGTTAGGATGCTATAAAGGAAATTTACAGCTTGGAGAAGGCCAGTAGACTTTAGGACTTTATATAACATGAAAACATGGGGAAATGGCTCAAACCCACACAGACACACAAACAGTGACAAGCCATACGCTCAGTTATAAATCTCCCATCGTTCTTAACTTACAGCGACTCAAGCAGTTCGAATAAACCAGCCTGCATTCGATCCTCACTTTCGCCTGATTTATAAAATATATGAACTCTTCTTTTCTTATATAGACTATACATTCTTCTCTGGTTGCTTTTTCCCCAAATAATCAAAAGTCAACAACTTAACACAGAAACACATTCATTATTCCATTCATTCATTCATTCATTCATTCATTCATTCATTCGCCAAACCGCTTAATCCTACTGGGGTCGTGGGGAGACTGGAGCCTTCTCATCTGACCCTTGGAGGAGGCGGGGTACGCCCTGAACAGGCATTTACACTCACATCCAGGGGCAATTTGGAACAGACAATGAGCCTAATGTGGACAATCAGTCTTGTGGACTGTTGGAGGACACCGGAGTGCCCAGAGGAAACCCACATATGCACAAGAAGAACATGCAAACTCCACACAGAAATGCGCTCGACTGCCCTTGGGCAGATGTATTAACCACTGTGCCACCCCTGTGCCGCCCCCATGACATTTTATCAAGTGAAAAGATCTTAAATATAATCAAATTTTCACACAGCACAAGATTACAATAAATTAAACTATAAACGTATTTCTAGACTTCTTTTAAAAGTACGATCCGCAGTTTAAGTTCAAGCATTATCCACCCGGAATATTTTGAAAACCCAAGATAGGTGACAAAAAGATCTCTTTGTTCTCGAAGTATTTAAGAATGTGACTTATTTTCAGCATTTCTTTCTATAAAAAACACAAAATCTTCTGCCAATATAAAAAGAAAGTATAAAACTTTATAAAAAATTAGTGAAACGAGCCAATAAAAATGTATAGAAACAGTTTTAAAAATGTTATATCTGATTTAAGGTAAAGTCATAATAGAAAATACTCGAGTATTATACTTGGGTTGTAAATACTTAACTTAATTTTCCATCATCTCACTGATTTCTGATTGAGAATATAGAAAACCCTCTTACCTTTTAAAAATCGAAAGCTCCCCCAAGCCGCAATAAAAAACAAAAAAGATTATTAGCCTAACACATTACAAACCATTACTAACGACCTGTACATATTGACCACGCCCCTTTCTATCACTCACACTCCTCTTCTAATCTTTTCTAGTCGACTCAATGAGGTGTGATTCTCTGTGGACGGCTCTACTGCCTTGCCAGCAGTGTGCTGACAGCGTCTGTCCTGGGCATGGACTTCTCCCTGGGTCTGTAGACAACGAGCGTCTGTTCGTATAATTTTAGCCACCCAGGGCATGAGCCAAAGGCTCTTTGGTGAAAAGATGGCCTTTAAGAGTGAGGACCCTCCCCTTCCTTGCTTTGCTTCGATCCCCAGTGAAAGAACAGAGGAGGAATTGAGGAGGGCGATGGGCAATCTGGACACATGCACAGAAATAGACCCCACGGGCAGATTAATGGGCAGAGGAGAAAAGCATGAAGCTGAACTTTCTTCGTCTATACCGACATTACATTTTCGTTTTCTTTATTAAGCTCTGATGAAGATGTTTAGACAATGATGCAATGCTAACTGTACTGTGATGAACCAGCACTCTTAGCTATCCACTAAAACCGAGCATGCCACTGTTTAAACCCATTGTGAGAAACACTCCTCCCTGTTAAACGGCTGCTGATCAGTTAGAATAACGGCAACACATCCCTCCGAAGCCTGAGAGCAGAAATAATTTTGAATCTTGAAACACACTTCTACAGACTACAGCAGTGTTTAGTTCAGTCTGTGAGTAGGGCAGTGGGATTCGCCTTTATCATACCCCCTTTAATTACACCCAGGAGTAGCTCAGTAGAGGATGTGTGTGTGTGTGTGCATGTGTGTGTGCATGTTTACATGTGTCCCTATTTACCCCCAATTCCCAATTCTAGCCTCAGTGAATCGGTCGGTCCCAGCAGGGTGGGACGGTCACAGGGAGGAACTGACTGTATATTTGTGTGTCTACGTGTGTTACAACTCTGGGTGGACTTGGCCAGTTTTGTGTGTGTGTGTGTGTGTGTGTGTGTGTGTGTGTGTGTGTGTGTGTGTGTGTGTGTGTGTGTGTGTGTAGGGTGGGACAGGCAGTAGGGGAACAGAGACTGCCTGTTCCAGAGATGAGGTCAGCACTGCACTGTTATAAGTTTCCTGCCCTCTCGTCCCCGCGTCCTACCCAACCCAATTACACAAGTTTCCATGCCACTGGCTCTACAGAACCTCTGTGCTAGATTTCGGATTAAACATCTGAATATGTAAACTGCTTTCTTAGGCTCATGAACCGACCATGTTTAGGTTTAAGGAAAAATGATCCCTGGAGTAGCGGTTTATATTATGTATACAAGGGAGTGTACCCAAAGTAATGCAAAATTGGCATAACATTTTGATGAACAGACATACATCGTTTTAATTATACATGTTTGTAGAACAACCCTTCATCTATAGGACCCCATATTAACCTTCTTTTTCATAGTAGGTGCCTAATGAATTCCAAGCAGAAGCAAGGGGCCGTCATTGAGTTTTTGACAAAGGAAGGATGCAGGCAGTCCGACATCCACAGAACGATCCTGAATGTTTACGGAGATGACACCATTGACACCATTGACAAGAGCAATGTGCACAGATGGATGAAGAAGTTTAAAGATGGAGAAGCCAGCGTTGAAGACAAACCACGCACTGGGAGACCATCAACTGCGACCACTGACACAAAGAGGATTTGAGAGTAGGGTTCAACGCTGGCACAAATGCATTGCTTGTGGTGGAGACTACATTGAGTAGTACCTTTGTATTAAGAAAGAGCTGCTCTACAAAAAAGTATAATTTGAACAGTTATTGTCAGTTAATAAAAGAAGTTATGCCACCTTTTGCATTACTTTTGATGCAACCCTCATATATTTATATCAGTTCTTCAACCAAAAAAATCAAACATACAACAATCCATCATCATCATTTTCTGAACCGCTTAATCCTAATTAGGGTCACGGGGAGGCTGACGCCCATCTCAGCCGACTCTGGGCGAGGGCAGAGTACACCCTGGACAGCTCGCCAGGCCATCGCAGGGCAGAACCACACTGACAGCTATACAGCTACTCTTGACCAAAATCAGCAATGGTTCCTTTACACTGCCCATACAACAATCCACTTTTCTAAGGCTGCATAAAACCTCGACACCAGTGGGCACCACTTTTCGAGATGGTGCAGTTTGTTCCAGAACATCTTGCTCCAGATGCAGCTTGTGGTCTGAACACAACTAATGACGAGTAGGCAGGTTTACGCGTGAGGAGTAGCGTCCATCAGGGTTCTTAGGTTGTTTCATGTGCTTTCGCGGCAGATGGGCGGTTCTTCTCCTGTGGTGTCCTTGCGTGTTGTCTCTCTAGCTTCCTGCTTGCCGGTGAGTGAGAATTAATCTGTAAACAAGTCGGAAAGTGGGTGCAATTTGCTCAGGGCATAAACTGTTTCGGGGGCAACTTGTTCCCATGTAAAAGCAGCTTTAAGCGGAGTGTGTTTGCTTCCTTGTTTTTCCCGTCTAAACATTCATTAATTTTCGAAGCCGCTTAATCCCAATTAAGGTTGCGGGGAGGCTGGCGCCCATCTCAAGGTGGGGTACATCCTGAACAGCTCACCAGGCCATCGCAGGGCCGAAATACATACAACCATTCCCAATCACACCTAAGGGCAATTTAAAATAGCCAATTAGCCTACTGTGCATGTTTTTGGACTGTGAGAGGAAACCGGAGTACCCAGAGGAAACCCACACAAGCACAGGAAGAACATGCAAACTCTACAGAGAAACATCCCAGCCCTGGAATCGAACCCAGGAGCTTCTTGCTGTGAGGCGGACGTGCTACCCACTGTGCCACCATGCTGTCCTCCCTCTCAACATTCCTTCATAAGTCTTTCTGTAAGCTGATAAATTTTAGGTTATTACATCATTTCACAGTAAAACACCCCAGATCTGATTCTATATTCCTTATCATGAAATAAATGAAATAAATGATACCCCATCATGCCACCCTCCAATCGTGAATATTTATTTCATAATAAGAAATACAGATTATTACTACAAGTGCTTAGAACATCTGCCTCACAGCAAGTAGGTCCTGGGTTTGAATCCTGGGGCTTGGCGAGGGTGTGTCTGTGTGGAGTCTGCATGTCCAAACAGTGCTTGCATGGGTTTCCTCCATGTACTCCAGTTTCCTTCTACAGTCCAAAGACATGCACATTAGGCTAACTGGCTGTTCCAAATTGCCCCTAGGTGCGAGTATGAATGGTTATGTGTGTGTTTGCCTTGTGATGGTCTGGCAAGCTGTTCAGGGTGTACTCTGCCTTCGAGCAGTGTTGGCTGAGATAGGCTCCAGCCTCCCATATATGACAATAGTAGGATAAAGCGGTTCAGTAAAGGATTAAGTGAGAGTTCTGGTATTGGACTATGACATCCAGATTGGTAACGTATTAAAAAAAACACCTTTGTTATGTTGAGGTGGGAATTTCGCTGGTGTTGTCTGGGTCAAAAATTTCACCTAGAGGTTAAAGTCACTGCAAAACATCACAGAAAGACTTTCTGATCACCTTGAACAAATGAAATATTTCTGATGGGAGCAGCGTCGTGTAGGAAGACCCTCCCCGATCCATAGAGCACAATGCATCTCTTGACTCATCTGAACATCTACTGTCTCATGTATACAACACAAATACTACCTTATTTTGGAGAATGGTGTTCATCCCTCCAGTACAGCTTCAGAGATGTAGACTTAGTCGTGATACACAGCAGCTGTTCTGTTTATATTGCAGCGGACCTTCCTTCTTCAACTTACTCTGACCTCTGAATCCCTCTATGACCTCTGTCCTCCCTCACCACATCTATAAATCTTATCTTCTTCTCTTACCACTCAGTTCCATCCTCGACATTCTTCTACCAATATACACTTCATCCTTCCTCTGCACGTGGGGCTGGTGGTGTAGCGGTTAGGGTGCCGTGTCACGATCAAGAGATCATGGGTTCGAATCCATGTTGGACCCCTACCGTGCTAAGACCCCGGGGCAAGGTCTTAACCACAAGTGTGCCTCTGTGTATACACAGTATAAATGGGTACCAGTAAAAATACTGGGAAGGTAACCTGCGTTGGACTAGTGTCCCATCCAGGAGGAGTTGAACTCCTAGTCGCTTCACACTACAGAAACTGGGGATAAGCACCGGCTCTGCACAAGTCCGAACCATCCTAATCTGTCCTCTCACTTTATCCCCAAACACTCCTACATGTTCTGTTCCTCCAACATATTCACTGCTAATTCTTGTCACTACCAGAGAAAATTACAGTATCTCTGTTATTTCCAGCTCCGCTCCTGTCTTTTTTTGTCAGCGATACCGTCTCCATGGTTTGTTTTATTTGTAGCTGTGTGCTTTCAGCAACACATTTTTTGTCATTTTCTTTGAAAGGTTTTTTTATAAATTTACTAGAATTGCAAGATATGACAGCGATTTTCATTTGGCCGTTAGTGATGTAATCTCTGCAGCTGTAACATCTGCTGATAGCGCCACACTGCCAGCAGTACATTTACAACAGCATGTGGATTTCCCTTTGGTAAACAGCTGTTTTCTCTCTTGTTCAGCTTGATAGGCGTTAAAGCAGTTCAGACAAATCTCTCATAGGATTCTGTGATGTCAAAAATACACTGCACAGGCCCACAGAAAGAGAGAGCAAGGTTTACTCCAAACACCAGATGTAGTCTGAGAGGCAGGTGTTTCCCTGGGTTCATTCAGGCACAGAACTTACTATTACCTGAAATACACATGGAACACTTAACACATTCTCTAATACACTGCCTGGCCTAGCCTAGCCTCGACCAGACCAACAGAAACAGTCTAAGATCGTAACATGCATCCAGCAGCTTGCTCAGTGGCCACTATGCATGAAAGGTACATTGCATGACTCTGGAATATCTTGAGTTGTTTTTCCGTAGAACAGATACGTCGAAGTAGAGCTAAATATATTGTATGTGGGAAAAATAATAGTACTACAGTTTCATCCTGACAAGCCTGTTTGTAGTACTATTATTTTTCCCACATACAATATATATATATATATAAATGTCATGTCATTTTCTGAACCGCTTAATCCTAATTAGAGTCACGGGGGGGCTGGCGCCCATCTCAGCCGACTCGGGGCGAAGGCAGAGTACACCCCGGACAGCTTCGCAGGGCAGAAACACACTGACGGCTATGCAGCTACTCCTGACAAAAATCAGCAATGGTTCTTTTACATTCCTCCCACCACAGACAGTGAGAGACACGGCCGGCATTTGATAACCCAGTTAGCTGCACTGGGGGGACAGCAGTGAG
>JAOUQZ010000017.1:12889573-12912481 GCA_028564935.1 Neosilurus hyrtlii
CACACACACACACACACACACACACACACACACACACACACACACACACACACACACACACATACACACACATATACGTATAATAATGACTGCATCACTGCATTTTTGTATTTCTTCACTTGCTGAACCATTCCATGTGGTTTGAAGTTCATTCATGTTATGCAAAAGTCGAAAAAATCAAATTTACGACACTTTTTAATTTTTCTGAAAAATTGGTATTTTCAGTGTTTTTATTCATTATTTATACTTTTACCTTAATATACTTGTCTGAATATTTTTTTTGGTTCTTATTGCGTACAGTAGCATTGTTCATTACATTTTCACAAAAAAATTATAGAGAAGTCATTTTTGAACTTTTTTTTATTAGGAGCCCTTTTAGATAAAAGTGGTGGTGTATAATCTTCACTGCACACCACTGTATTATATATATATATATACACACACACATATACACACACGTATGTATATATAGTTAAGAAGTTACAAATATCTATATAAACAGATGTTAATACTGTACAAAAACATGTACAGTATTAACAATGATAATTAGCAGAATGTAAGTGGGGGCAGTGGTGGCCTGGTGGTAGGGTGCTGGTTTACTGATCCGAAAGTCGGGGGTTCAAGCCCCAGTATCACCGAGTTGTAATTGCTGTCCCTCCAGTGCAGCTAACTGGGTCATGTCATTCACTGTCTGTGGTGAGAGGCACGTAAAAGAACCAATGACTTTGATGAAGAGGATTGCTGCATTGCTGTCAGCGTGTGTCTGCCCTGCAATGACCTGGCACACTGTCCATGGAGTACTGTGCCCTCGCCCAGACTCGGCTGAGATAGGCGCCAGCCTCCCTGCGACCCTAATTAAAGTTAAGTGGTTGAGAAAATGAATGAACGAATGAATTAATATAAGTGTGATATCTAGGCATTTAGGTGGTATCAGTCTCTCACTGAACGTACTCCTGTGACTGATCAGCAGGTTGTGGGTGGGAGGTTTTGTTCAGTATCACCTTTATTTTGGACAACATTCGCCCACCCGACACCACCGCCAGAGAGTCCAGCTCCATCCCACAGCGTTACTGGCCTTGCGGATCAGTTTGTTCAGTTTGTTTGTTTTGAAGCTCCAGCTTTTCCACACTCTAGAAGGATTAAGCAGTTTGGTGAGTGGGTGAGTGCATGCTCACAGCTGGTGACCCTTAATTCTGAAACCATATATAGTACTGTGTAAGTTTTAAACACCCTATTTTTTCCTATAAACTCTGTGAGTCTGTACAAAAAAGTACATTAATGACATTTTCCCATAAAAAGTTCTATAAAGTCAATATCTGGCATGATGACCCATTGCTTTAAAACCATAGTATCTCAAGTAGAGTTGAGTCTTATAAGATAATGATCTATATGTTTTACTGAGTATTTGTATGTAAAACTTCATGGCCTTCATTATGTTTTTGTGTCAAAAGTGTAGCTTACATAATACAATGCTTTCTTTACTGATATATGGAGTCTACTTCAAAACCTACTAAGTCGAGTTGGTCAGTTTTTAAGAAATTGTCTTTGAACTGTGGGAGAAAACCAGAGTACCCTGAAGAAACCCACACAAGCATGGAAGTACATGCACAAAACTGAACAAAGAAATGCCCTCCCTGAGCCCGGGACTCAAACCCAGTACCATCTTGCTTTGAGGTGGACATTCTAACTATTACATCACGGTGCCGCCCCCAGCTGGGAGCATCAGAAAGGAAAAGAACAAAAACAGTCAACATCCACAGCACAAAAATAAAAAACAGAAGTCAGAAAGACAGCTGTGTGACATTAAATGGATTAGTAGTGGCTAAAACTGCCAAAAAGATCTCAGCAGGACAAAGGTACGCATGCTACTAGACACATCCTGTATCAAGCTGATAATGTTACTGAAAGAGTAAAATAACAAACCATCTGACTGGGCTCATTATCAAAGGCTCACTGGAGACTGGAGCCGCATCCAAACACATCACAGAAAAAAACTAACAAAAGCCTTTAGTGGATTGGTCCTATATATTTATGCTCTCTTGGGTCCAGATCTCAGAATAGATGGATGTGGGAGTGAAGAGCAGGAAGACGCTGAGAAAATGTCAGGGCCACAGACATTTGATTGACAACACACAAGCAGATGTCCAGACTGAAAACACTGAGTGCCTGTTCTCACTGCTGCCTTCAGTATCCCAGGCTGCGTTTTGGCCCGAGTGTCTGGGCACTTATTTATGGGATTTTTAATCCTGAGGTTAAGAACACATTCTTCAGCTGTGGTTCAAAGGACACCAGGAAAGAGATCTGCTAATGGATGATTTATTTTAATGGCAAGAATCATTTGAACCACTTAATATTGCAAGGGTCACCGGAAGCTGGAGCCTGTCTCAGCTGACTCTGAGCAAAGTAGTACACCCTGAACAGCTCGCCAGTTCATCGCCGGGCCGACATACACACAACCGTTCACATATGCACATGCAGGAACAGCTCTTTGGACTGTGGGAGGAAACCAGAGGCCGGAGAAAACTTATGCAAGCACAGGAAGAAGATAGAAACTCCACACAAAAACATACCTGCCAAACCTGGGACACGAACCCAGGTCCTTCTTGCTGTAAGGCGCACATGCTAACCACTATGCACCGTGCCATCCATGGATAGAATACGATGAGTGAAATGTTAATTTTATTATTATTAAAAATTGATATGGTCTTCACACAGTGTTGGCTGATATAGGCCCCAGCCTCCCAGGGACCCTAGTAAGTTTAAGCGGTTCGGCAAATGAGTGAGTGAGAGTTTTAAACAATCACTTTAATGGAACATGATAAATGTAAATCATGATACATGTTCTGAATACAAGTTTGATTTATTTATTGTTTTATTTACAGACAAGGCTTTTCATTCCGAGGTTAAATTCCTTACATCCATTTGGGTTGAACTTGGCCTCTTGAAAAATATGCACACAATGTGCTGATTACAAAAACTCTATATTCCCATGGAAAGCAACGTGTGGTCTTGCTTGTTTTCGTGGGAATCCGAGGTTACAAACAGCCCAGCATCTCCACTCAGCACTGCATCAAACAAATCCACACCAATGTTTACACAGGAATGTTGATGCTCACTTACCACAGATCATGTTCCTTTGAACCACACTGGAAAGTGCGACTGGGAATACACTACAAGTTCACTTTGACAAGGCAAAGCAAGGCACTGGTACTGCAGACACAGCGCTATTTATTAAAGATGTGGGCTTCAGGAAGAATAAAGTGCACAACCTTCTGACTGAGTGTTTCCAACACCTCCTGTAGATCAAGTGAAAACTTCCTGTCTTTGTAGGAACAAACAGACCCCTGACTTTCATCAGTTCTTCAGTTTCTTGGAGTATCAGTTTACTTGATAGGTTAGACCAGCTATGGGCAGGTCATTAGTTCCTGAATGGGTGGCAGTGGTGTGTAGTCAGTCCATTTAATCTGGCTTCCAGGCTCAGTGATGGCATTTCTGTGTGGAGTTTGCATGTTCTTCCCATACTTACGTGGTCTTCCTCGGGGTACTCCAGTTTCCTCCCACAGTCCAGACATGCACATTAGGATAATTGGTGGTTCCAAATTGCCCCTTGATGCAAGTCTGAATGGTTGTGTGTGTGTGTGTGTTAGCCCTGCAATGGCCTGGGGAGCTGTTCAGAGTGTACCCCGCCTTTGCCCAGTGTCGGCTGAGATGGGCTCCAGCCTCCGCACAGCCCTAATAGAATTAAGCCATTCGTCAAATGTTACTTGGGAGTGTTGTTTAAAAATCCAAAAGTAAATTCAGGAGATTTGTGTGCATGTTTAAAAGAGACGACAGCACTTATTAAACGTTAATCTTATTTAAATCTCTATTAAGTTATGTCGGTCATCAGGAACTTGGGCAACATCGAACACGTCTAATGCTATTCCACTGATTTAAACCCAGTTAATATAAAATAATTCAATACATTTATTTACATAAATACATAAATACCTGGGACAATTTGGAACAGCCACTTAGCCTAATGTGGATGTCTTTGGACTGTGGGAGAAAACCAGGGACCCACAAGCACGGACAGATCATGCAAACTCCATACAGAAACGCATAAGCCCAGTACTTGACCTCAAGACCTTCATGCTCGCCCTCAGTTGATATTGTTTTTATCAAATAGAACACTTGGGTATACCGTTATAATACGTGAGTTTTTCAGCTGGATGTTGATTTGCTAATGTAATGTTTGAATGGGTGAATTACACTGTTAAAAATAAATATTAATCCACTAGAACACCATATTATTAAGATAAACACTAGTGAAGTTCAAAGCTTATAACTTTTGTGTACTTACCAGTTACAAAGGGATCTCTACACAAACACACACACACACACACCCACACAAGCATGCAGTAAATTAACTGCTTTCCACAGCAATGGTGTACAAAGCGTAGGGGATAGTACATTTTCAGCAGTGGTACACACAAAATATATATATATATACATATATACATATACACACACATACTGTATGTTTTATTGTAGATTGTTTGAAGGTTTGCATCCTTTCATTTACAGAACATGCCTACAACTTTGATTTTTTTTTATTGTGAAGCAAACAACAAATAGGACAAAATAACAGAAACCTTCAGAGTGCATAACCATTCACCCCTGAAAGTCAGTACTTTGTAGAGCCATCTTTTGTGGCAATTACAGGTGCAAGTCACTTTGTATGAGTCTCTATGAGCTGGCCACATCTTCACACTGGGATTTTTGCCCATTTCTCAAGGCAAAACTGCTCCAGCTTCTTCACGTTGGATGGGTTCGGCTTATGAACAGCAATCTTTAGACTCTCAATTAGATTGAGGTCTGGGCTTTGACTAGGCCATTCCAACACATTGAAATGTTTCCCCTTAAAGCACTCGAGTGTTGCTTTACCAGTATGCTTCGGGTCATTGTCCTGCTGGAAGGTGAACCTCAGTCCCAGTCTCAAATCACAGGCACAGGCAGACTGAAACAGGATTTGCTCAGGAATATACCTCTTTCATCCATCTTTCCCTCGAATCGGATCAGTTTCCCAGTCCCTGTTGCTGAAGAATAACCCCACAGCATGATGCTGCCACCACCATGTTTCACTGTGGGATGGTGTTCTTGAGGTAATAGAATGTGTTGGGTTTGCACCAGATATACTGTTTTCCATGGTGGACAAAAAGTTACATTTTAGACTCACCTTCCTCCATACATTTGGGGAGACGTCCACCTGCCTTTTGGAAAACTCAAAATGTGCTTTCTCATTTGTAACACTAAGTAAGGCCTTTTTTTCTGGCCACTCTTCCATAAAGTCCAGCTCTGTGGAGTGTACGGCTTATTGTGGTCCCATGCACAGATACACCAGTCTCTGCTGTGCAACTCTGCAGCTCCTTCTGGGTTACCTTTGGTTTCTGTTTTGCCTCTCTGATTAATGCCCTCCTTGCCCAGTCTGAGGGTTTTGGTGGGTGGCCCTCTTTTGGCAGGTTTGTTGTGGTACCACAGTCTTTCCATTTAATGATGATTGATTTGATGGTGCGCCGAGGATCTTCAAAGTTTGGATATAATTTTTCATAATCCGACCATGACTTGTATTTCTCAACAACTTTGTCCCTGACTTGTTTGGAGAGCTTCTTGGTCTTCGTGGTGTGACACCCCTTGATTAGTGGTGTTGCAGCCTCTGGGGCCTTTCAGAATAGGTGTGTTCATACTGACAGGTCATGTGACACTTAGATTGCACACAGGTGTACTTTATTTCAGTAATTATGTGAAGGTAATTGGTTGCACCAGAACTTTTGAGGGGCTTCCTAGCAAGGAGGGTGAATACATATGCACATGCCAGGTTTCAGATTTTTATTTAAAAAATCAATAAATAAAAGAAAAAATTATAAATTAGACACACACACCCAAGATCTAAGAATTTGCACACAAATGTTTTGATGGAGATTAATTCTTAAATGCAAGTTCACATTTAAATCACAGACAGACTGTTTTTAAATAACCCACCTCATATATGGATTTTATTGAATGATGTATAGTAATATTCAGTATAAAATGTTTCCTTTATTACATTCTCATTTGCCAAACTGCTTGATCCCACTAGGGTTACAGGGAGGCTGGAGCCCATCTCAACCAAGTCTGGGCAAAGGCACAGTACACCCTGAATTATCCAGACCATCACAGGTGGAAAACACACACAATTTGTATCAATTAGCCTAATGCTTAATGTGGGAGGAAACTGGAGTATCTGGACGAAACCTACGCAAGCACGGAAGAACATGCAAACTTCACACAAGAACACTGTCACCGAGCCCAGGACTCGAACCCCGGACTTTTTTGCAATGTTGTGGACAAGCTACACCATGCACATCCTGTACTCCTTTATTTCTCTTACAAAATTGTCAAATCAGAAAAGTTTAAAACACCAGACTGCACAACAATGACCCTTTTATTAAAACCTTTATTCAGAATGCACACAAACTGCACCACTTATTTCAAAAAGCAATCTGTCTCCAATGTTTATAATGACTCGATCAAGGGGCAAAATTTTGGAAATATGAATAACAAGCAGTTAATCCTTTTAGATAAAAAAGATTTTTTTTTTCTGAGGCCACAGAGGTAGCTCAGTATACCTGTCCATGAGAAAGCGCCTGCAGGATAAAATAAGCTTCGTCAGACTTTGGGGCGCAATGATGGAAATTGCCTAACTGATATGTGGGGTGGAATTGGTTTGCCCCCAGTTAGTAAGTCATCTTCAATATAAGTCTCATGTAATATGTTTTAAGACATAATTATGCAAGATAAAATGCTGCTGAACAGATCATGCAGGTCCCAAAGTCTCTAGAAGCGCAGCATTCAGTCGTCCTCTCCGTAAGAAAAAAAGCATAAACCCTGAAATGCAATACGACACTTGCCTTTGGTATGAACCTACCTTGTGTCATGCTCCACTTTTATAAACTAGTGCTAGAAACGTATGTAATGTATACTGGAGCAGCTGCAACAATAGGATTACATTCTCTCACTTTCAAACCTCACAATTTTTTGTTAGAATTATTTTAGCCACCCCTCAAACACCCTCTTGTTTAAAAATAAGTCAGCTATTTTCCCCACTAGCTTCCACTCAGTCCTGAAGAAGGTGGTTAGAAGAGATTGCCATGTAATTTCACTGATTCTCCAGGTTTGGCTTGAAGGGAGCAGAGCTGGATCCTTCTCTGCTGCATGGAAAAAGCTGGAGGATTAATTCATAATTGATTTTTGACTGACTTCCCTGCGGCAAATCTTTCATTCTCTGTTCTCAGCGTCGTCTTCGTGCTCGCCGTCCATCAGTAAGGCTGCGTATTTACTGGCTGAGCTGAATTTCTGCCAAAAGAGAAAGATGATTATGTGACCAGGAACTCACAACAGTTAAATAATAAAGTGTTCTGAGTTGGCCATAATAAAACAGCTGAAAAATGAAATGCAGATATGTGACCAACTCCAGCATAATATTAATGAAGTCACAAGGTCGTGTTTTGAGTAAGAGCCAAAGTAAATAAAAAATGGCGTACCTGGACAAAAATTCGATATCGCCAAAAATACATCCTTAACATGACCAAACCAAATATCCATAAACACAATCTCTCCATGCTGAAATACTTGTTTAAGAAAGGGTTCAGTGTCCACGTCGTTGTAAAACAATAGAAATATCCACTTATTTTACTGATTTTTAATCCACTTTTGTGGTTGCTCAGGGTATTTCCTTATTATCCAAATTCACTAAGAGAATCCTCTCCCTACTTTCAGAATCCCAGAAGGATTCCCCCAATCATATAAACCAATGAGAAGAATCAAAACACACTTGACTCGGTGTAATCACTATTTTCTCAAAAGTATCATTTCCTGATTAGCCACAAACAAAGTAATGTAACTCAGACCATCTTCATCTATAATCATGTTTTATACCTCATTCTGAAGCAGATTCAATTCTCTTTCCACATATATCAATATCTCAGTATGTCAAGTTTCCATCTTATTCCATATTATGCTGGAGTGTGTGACATATATGGGGGCATGGAGAGGACCGTCGGCATAAGGTCTAAAATCATCTAAGACAAAAAGATGAAATAAAAGTGACTTGTCTATTAATCTGAAGCATTACTTCTACTTTACTTATAATGTCCATTATAGATACCATTGAGTGCACTGTAATCAGTAATACATTATAGAAGAGCCCACTATGGGTTCTTCTATAATGTAGCTTAATACAGCTGTGAGCCTAATAATATATGAAATAAAGTAGAAGAATATTGTGTTGCCAGTGCAGGTAGAAATATGGATGCTCCCTTGAATACCGAGCTTATGCAACGCACAGTAAATATGACTTTCCGGCAACTGAACATAAGCTGCAACCTATACATGCAAGTTACTGTTTTTACTCCCTCACTCATTTACCATGCTGAGAGTTGTGGGGAGGCTGGAGCCAATCAGACAACACTGGGCGAAGGGTGATACCTGAACAGCTTGTCAGACCATCACAGAGCAACACACATACAACCATTCACACTCGCACCTAGGGTCAATTTGGAGCAGGCAATTACTGTAATGTGCACATCTTTGGACTATGGGAGGAAACTGGAGTACCCAGAGGGAAAACACACAAGCACAGGGAAAACATGCGAACTCCAGACAGAGTACCGTATAGCACCGTATAGTAGTACAATATCAATTAATCCTCAAAAATACAACTTGCCTAATAATTGTGCACACAGTGTATTTTATTCCCTCAAAACAAAATAGTTTGGGGCATCAGAGTAGGCTAGCAAGTTCAAACTACTTTTCAAGACTCAATACTGTAATAAGATGTAAAGTATTGCATTCTGACAGAACACAATTACAGCCACGTCTCCACTTCTTACAGTATAATCATGACAAACTCAAAGACACAGGCACACCCAGGACTGCTCATTAAAGATTGCCCATTACTCATTTCCCATGGAATGAGAGGAATAAAACTTGGCATAGCTATTAGTGTTTCTCTTCATAGGTGCCACCGAAGGTCACACACTTCTCCTATCGCTTTATGCAGCTGTGGAGATCTCGTCTGAGGAAGTCTGCAGGTTGCTTCAGAAGCCATGACTTGACCTTAGAAATCAGTGTTTCATCATATGGGAAGTGATTGGCCTTTAAAGATGTCGAGGTAATCGGGTAAAGGAAGAATTTTATAGTCACAGGACCGTGCTTCTATCTGGGTAACATGCTAGTAGTAGTGAACCGGGGTGGTGGACCTTTGGTCATCATGCCACACCTCTTGGTTTTGCTGGCCTTCCATAGATTCTGCAGCAGTGAAGCGCAGAATATCCTGGTAATTGTGGTACCCTTTACCAGGAAATCCATTATCACTATTTCATGCTGATCTCAGAAGACCATGAACATGACCTTGCATGTCGAGGGTCTTTTTCGCCTTCTTTTGGAGGTGGTGGATCTGTCACAGTCTGTCTGTCACAGAATTCCTCCTGGTTTTCTTGGCACATGGGCAAAAGATCCAGGGGAATCCATCACGCAGACAACTTCTGCATTTGCAAATAGTCATGGACGATTTTGTTCATCTCCCAGACCACACACCCCACAATGAACTTGACAGCTTTGGTTAGTTGGCAAATGGTTATATGGCAATCCTCCAAAATGGTTGGGGGAGTGGGGGCAGAGGTGGCTCAGTGATTATGGCTCTAGGTTACTGATCAGTAGGCTGGGGGTTCAAGCCCCAATACCACCAAGCTGCCACTGTTGGGCTTTTGAGCACGGCACTTTACCCTTAATTGCTCAGCTATATAAATTAGATAAATGTAATCGCTCTGAATAAGGGTGTCTGACAAATGCCATAAATGTACATGGTGGCCTCCACTTGCTGGATGGTGTTTTCATCAATGGCGGATGGCGGTCGCCCGAGAATGGGAGACGGAGGGGAAACCTTTAATGTGCTGCGCCCCGAATACAGGGATATGGGACAGGGGTGTCACACCAGAGAAAGTTCCTTAGAGTACTGTCACTCACAGGACTTGGAGATTCCTCACATTTCTTTGGGCTTTTCTGCTGGTCTGAGATCTCGGCCTCTTTTGACGTCCTTTCTACAAACAACGTAGAACAGACTGAAACAGTGTTCTCCGGCATGCATGTAAGCCACACTAAGTCCGAAGGCTAAAACCTTTTTTTGAGGGTTTTACTTGGCATACTAAAGGCTGGGTGGTTCAATGCACGTCAGGGATAAACCATTTCAGATACAGCCCAAAGGTCCCCTGAGACACATTTTTAAATGAAATAAATTAAGGCTTAGATGCAGCACACAATGTAGAACAATTTAATAATGATGACAATAGTGGATATAAAATTAAAAGGCATGGAGCTGTAAAGCTACACAAAAACAGTTTTTTTTTTAATGTATTTACTTAAAATTTAAGTGCAGCTGCAAATGGACTCTTGTTCTGCTTGTCCCATGGCCAAAACTCTACTCAGTAGAGGCTAACCTGTCTGTTTCCCTGCGCCGGCCTCTCCCTGCTGTCAGAGCTGTGGCCCCCCCTCGGCCCTGTCGAAGACCTTTTTCCCTGTTCTCATCTGCAAGAAGAGTTCGCATGTATAGACAATGTGCAGTTACAGTTGCCCTGTAGTGGGCTGCACATATAGTCTTTGCACTAACAGACTGATACTGCTGAAATACTTAACTACAGCAGGTAACATTCAGCGCAAAACAGTGTAATTTCTCTTTGTCTTGTGGTAACAACTTATTATTCTGTATATACACTGTGAAATACTTATTATTCTGGTCACTGCCATGAGATAACTAAATAAGTGCACTGATGCCATATAAGATGAGAGCTGAATGAATGTTGAATAAGTAGAATGATAATTGCATGACTGGCACAACATAACATAACTGTCGACTTTGAAAATGTTTCGAACGAATAACAAACCAACTATAAAATTAGGCTTTCGTACAGACGGTAGAGAATTAGACGTACTCTGCAGATAACCACATGACTGAATAATTCTCCATTTAATACTTGGCCTCATTCGATAATTGCTTATTCCTTCATTATTAGCTTCCAGGGGACAGGGTGAAGCAGACCTTCCCGTAGTGAGATACCTCACTCCTTCTACCAGAGACAAACGTGAATAATAAAGTTGATTCCAACACACCACATATTACCTGGTGTTATATCACTAAATATTTATAAGAACTCATCATATCATTGTCTGAAAACACGGTCGCATGGGAAAGAGAATAGTTTCTGGTTTATTCCTCATAGAAAGATATCAATTTTCATCATAACTCCCTGAGCCCTGTGAACACATTAACCAAGTGTCTTTTTTTGGCAATATGATTTATATATTTAAAAAATAAAGTTACCTCTTGGTTTGAAATTGAAAAACTTTTTTTATAACTAAACTTTTCTCTTTTTTTAAACTGTTCATCTGTGTAATCTACCACCAGATCTCAATACCTTGAACAAGTTTCATCTTAAAATATTACGAGCAGCCAGCAAGAAATCAATAACAAGAGAATGGCTGAACAGAGATCCACCGGCGGTGGAAGAGTTGACAGCCACTGTAACTGAAATATACAGAATGGAAATGCTGACCTTCTCCCCAAGATTGCGTGTTAATAAAGCCCAGGAGTATTGGTTGAAATGGCTTTTGTATGCAAGTGGAAAAGCGGTACAGACCAGTTCCTTTCATATTGATATTTTATTTATTTGTTATTATTATTCATAATAATAAAACTCCCATTTTGTCATCAGTGCATATGGACTATGCTTATAATTTCCTGCCTTTGACTCAGTCATACGACCTATGTCTTGCTCCCTATGTAGACTGGATGGACTTACATTGGAGGGATTCCCCGCACCTGATGGGGGTCTACCTGTTCACCCCTCATTTATGAATTATTGTAACTCAAGATTGTTTTTCTCTGATAAATTATGATTTGTCTTCCTTGATGACAATGCTCCGTAATGTTTGGTTTATGCGTTGTATTCCTTATTAAAAATACACAAAACTGTGAACTTAAAAATAAAGTATAAAGCAACTATTGCTAAATAAAGCAACGGTGATGAAAAGAAGCTGAGAGTATTTTTCGCATGAAAAAAAACCAGTACCAACTGGAATAACCCTTTTATTATTTACGAATACAGCCAAAAGTGCGTTTAAAGGCTGATTTATACTTGGTTTTAACTGCATGTATGCAAGAGGGGCACTGCACTTATCCTGTAGTTGGCTGGCATATCACTTGTGCATATCCTCAGAAATGAATATAACAAGTCCTTTTGGTGGAATATCAACATAAATTGTACAGCCAGTATAGGACTATGAGTCACTGTGTCTGAATACACCAACACCATGTCTCAAATCATGCATTTATCTAGTCTACTACACTAAACTGATTAACACTAACCGGGTTTCTGATTATATTGAGTTGAAGCCTTCTTTTTACTTAAACAGAAATAAATGTCTGGGAACTGAGGAGACCAGCAGCTGGTGAAAGGTCTGGACTGCAGATGGGCCACTGTATTACCCATATTCTTCTATTACAAAGCCTTGCTATCATAATTGATGCAGCATACAGTTTAGCATTACCGTCTCTGAAAAAGACATCACTTTCATGGGTGCTTATGTTGCTCCAATACCTGCATACACCTTCCAGCTTTGATGGTGTCTTTCCAGAACTGAAATGAGCTGATAAGCTGGATAGTCCCTCTCATCTTTAGTCCAAAGGACACGGTGTCCATGTTTTCCAAAAAGAATTTCATATTTAGATTTGTATGATCACAGAACATATAGAACGTATGACCACTCCTTGAATCGCCACCTTATCGTGGTTGAGAGGTTTGCGTGTCCTAATGATCCTAGGAGCTATGTTGTCGGGGACATTATGCCCCAAGGCTCACCCAAGGCAAACAAGTCCTAAGTGAAGGTCCAGACTTTTTGGAGTCTTTAGAGGTGTGCTAGAGGTGGAAGGAATACTTCGAGGACTTCCTCCATCCCACCAACACAAACTCTCTGGTGAAGGAAGACCTTTGGGGTTCGGGCAGGGGGCCGCCCATCGCTGGGGCTAAGGTTGCCGAGGTAGTCAAAAAGCTCCTAGGTGGCTGGGCTCTGGGGGTGGATGAGATCTGCCCTGAATATCTCAGGGCTCTGGATGTTGTAGGACTGTCTTGGTTGACACGTCTCTGCAACACAGCGTGGTCTTCGGGGGCTGTACCTCTGTATTGGCAAAACAGGGTGGAAGCTCCGCTTCTTAAAAAGTGGGACTGGAGGGTGTGTTCCAACTACTGTGGAATCACACTCCTCAGCCTACCCGGGAAAGTCTATGCAGGAGTACTGGAGAGGAGGATCCAACCGATAGTTGAATCTCGGATTCAGGAGAAGCAATGTGGTTTTTGTCTTGGCCGCAGTACTCTCGACCAGCTCTTTACACTCTATAGGATCCTGGAGGGGACATGGGAGTTTGCCTAATCTGTCCACATGTGCTTTGTGGACTTAGAGAAGGCTTTCAACCGTGTCCCTTGGGCAATCTTGTGGTGTGTGCAGCTGGAGTACGGCGTACCGGACCCACTGCAACGGGCCATTAGGTCTGTGTACCACCGGAGCCCAAGCTTGGCTCAGACTGGTAACAACAGGTTGAATTTGTTTCCGGTGAGGGTTGGAGTCTGCCAAGGATGTCCTTTATGACAGGTTCTGTTCATAATTTTTATGGACAGAATTTCACTAAAAGACATTCTATACAATCATGTGCCTTAATCTCTGTGACAACAATTTTATATACATATGGGTGTGATGGGCAGGTGTTTTGGCCATTTAATGTACATTATCATCCATAATCATACTCTTTCACCGTTGGTTCAACCATGTTCCTCATAACTTTTGATCTTACCTTTGCCTTTCTGGGGCACTCTCTCATCAGCTGAGCTCGTAGAACTGGAATCAGACAGAGCAAAAATGACTACAGTCAAACTCGTTCTGAGAGACAGCACTGGAAGTACTGGCATTTTTACAATCTATCATAAATTTTTATAATTCTCTCTAACCAAATATTTGTTCCATAATTTAAAGAAAAAAAATTGCTACAGCATGTTAATAACTATTTCTATTTGGCTAGTATGCATCACTGAGTTACTTGACGACGGATGTCAAGGACTGTGAAATAGGTCTATTTATAATATACGGTAAGAAAGCAGTTTTTGGTTCGTTAAAAACTTTTTAAAAGTTAGTTTCCTTTTTACTTAAAAGCCTCCAAACTACAACTTAAAATTATTTTATAGCGGAACACCTTAAAGTAACCGGGGGCTTGATTTTAAAACAAAGTATATGTGCGTGTGTGCGTGTGTGCGTGTGTGAGAGAGAGAGAGAGAGAGAGAGAGAGAGAGCGAGCGAGCGAGAGAGAGCGAGAGAGAGAGAGCGAGCGCGAGAGAGCGAGCGCGAGAGAGAGCGAAGTGAAGCATGCTATGAGAGTAAAACACATTGTAGTTCTTTTAACTGAAACAAGATCCAAACAATAAATTAAATGAAAATGATTTTATATAAAAGGTTAAAATATTTTATCCTTCTAATTTAGACAGACCTATTTAGAAACGAAACACGCATGTAACTACCCTTGCAGAGCTCAAAATTCTGATTTTTATACACATATGCCTCTCTCTCTCTCAATATTACACACACAGTAGTGTGCAGTGAACATCATACTCCACCACTTTTGTCTAAAATGGCTCCTAATAAAAAGTAAAAAATTACTTCTCCATATTTTTTGGTGAAAATGTATTGAAAAATGCTATTGTAGGCAACGAGAACCAGAAAAATAATGAATGAACTTCAGACCATATGGAATGGTTTAGCGAGGGAAGAAACTAAAAATCCAGTGATGCAGTGATGATTCCACTCTTAACAAAATGAAGATAAATCATAAACCAAGTTCTATTCAAGTATTTATTTCAGTTAATATTGGATCATATTGATGACAATAAGTAAACAAACAACAATATATAGTAATAAAAATAAAAGTCTCTTTTTGAGAAAAAAAAGGTCAATGTTTAGTGTGAACACCCTTTACTTTGATTACAGCATTTAACATTTCAGGCACAGAGTTCACATATTTCGAAATTTCTTCATTCGCTAAACTGTTCCATATGGTGTGAAGTTCACTCGTGTTATGCAAAAGTCAAAAAAATAAAACTTGCACCACCTTTCCCTTTATTTTTGAAAAATTGGTATTTTGAGTGTTTTGTTTATCATCCATACTTTTACCTCAGTATACTTGTCGGAATTATTTTTTGGTTCTCACTGCCTACAATAGCATTCAGAGCTATAATTAAGAAACATCACTACGACCTTATTGGGAGCTTCGCTTTTACACAGCGCCTAAATCGGTATATTAAACTTCAACTAAGTGCTTGGGCTGAAATTTCTACAGAACACAGGGTGGAATGCTTGAGACCTTAGAGAAACAGGGATGTAATATATATTCAGACACAAATGCTGAGCATTCGAACTCTGACCTTTTGGGAGGACCAGCTTTCACCTCATGCTCACTGATACCACTGCTCATGGCACTTCTCTTCACCCAAGCATTCTCTTTAGGGGGTGGAGCTGGGACCACCTTCAGGGGAAGCACATCCTGCTTAGATGAGGCCTGGCCTCCTGGAGACGGTGGCTCATCTTCACGCCCACTGAAAACCTCATTCTCCAGAGAGCGCTCGCTTTCTCGGCGCCTTGAGCCTGGAACATGAAGAGTGAGTTTCGTTTCTAGTAGCAGTAATAACGATAATATTAATAATAATAACAATAAGATTAATAACTGAAATCACAATAACAATAATTCTAATTTACGATCAGATCATTTGTAATAATAAACACACTTCGGCTTGTGGTGGTTCCTGGCTGTGATGACTCGCTTCCTGTTCGTGAGCGTTCTGTTGCTTGATCATCACTTCGCCAGCTGGGATGTCTGAAAGTGAATAAATGATAAAAGAGAATTAAACAATCCTTATTTCCTATTTAATTGCTTCCGTATCCTTAATTGCATAAAATCATTCATTCCACATTTTTTGATAATTCTTTATATTGCACGGCTAAATTTACTGGAGACAATCAAGTTAATACATCTAGACGAGTTATTTTAAAAGAAAGACTTAGTTCAATATTGTGGATCTTATTTAACCATCAGACATGCAGCCAAAATATAGCTGAGCCGAGTTTCTCCTCTGCAGACAAAAAGCTTAAAACCGCACAAAGGGATGAAAACAATACATGATTAACATTCTATATAACCCTGCTATACCCATACAGTAGGTGTGGACAAACAGTGGACAGCAGGTCAAGGCATCAGACAGTTCACATACCCAGACATGCAGTATCTGAAAATAGCACAATTTTTGGGAGATATCTCGTATTTTGCAGAACAAGTTCAGGGTGTCGAGTTGCTGCCATCTACTGGACATATTTTGAACAAAAATTCTCATAACCAAGTGCTTTTAAAAGAAAACCTTTTGTTAACCCGGGTCAATTTTCTTGTGTTAATTCCGGGCCAAAGTCTGTGTTCAGATCTGAGGAGCATGTGCAGAGTGCTAGTTTGAGTTTATTTGAACGGTAGCATGCAGAGAAAAGCTTGAATATGATCGAGATATCTAGCAGTTAGTCCAGCTTTGAGAGTCAATTCACTCAGACTAACACATTAACATGCATTTTAAAAGTCCAGTTTTAGTCCGACTAACAATATTTCATTTTTTCTAAACCGTTCTGCAGAAGCAAGGGTAGGTCTTATTATCAGGCAAACACGGTATCCGTAGGCTAGTTACCATGTCCTTACCCTCACCCAGTCTTAACGGGGCATTTGATTATTGTTACAAATGACTTTACTCTAATTACCTCCACTGGAAGGTTCTGTTTTCACTTGTGTTGGGTTGTTAGTTTGTTCATGTGCAAGAAAACTGTTTTGGATGAAAATTATTTCTAGAGTAGATTACAATTACCTTTTAATAAAAAATTAAACAAAAAAAAAATCAATGTCAATAAATCCATGTTTACTCAAGTTATAATAATAAATCCTGCTGTCTTAGGTTTTTCAGGTTCAAGGGGAATTAAACTCAAACTTACTAAAAACTTGCATACACCACACATCTATGCACACCAAAACATGGTGTTGCTAGTACCACCTTCATTACAGGGACAAGAACAGGCTTAGAAGAAAAAGGAGAAAATGGGCAGAGGTCAAGTTTTTTTTTTTTTTTTTTAAGTGTATCTCAAATAATACCATTATATATATATATATATATATATATATATATACCCACACACATAATTACACAAAATAACTTTATGTTTTAAGAAAACTACATCTAATAAAATAAAACATCTGAGAACAAATAATTAAAATTCCAAAATCCAGTATTTTAGTTAGTTTAATGTACTGAAATTAACATATGCATTAATATGCAAATACATTTACAAAGCAGCTCCATACACAACTTTTTAAAAGCACGGCATAAACTCAATTTTATACTATTCATGTTTTAATAGTATTTAAAAAAAAAAAAAAAAAAACACAAACCTCTCCATACCGGCATCCCCTCATCTAGCAAACGGGTCGACATGCTAACATTAGCTTTTAATATCGGGGTGAAATTTGACAATAACTTGAAGTCAGAAACTTACAAAACTTATGCAGGATGGAAGGAACATTTTACTGAAAAACTAAGAATACGATCTCTGTTACAGGAGAATCCCCCTATAAAGTTGCTCGTGGTTCGACAATAAGTTTAACATTGTCCGTTTCTCAATAACCAATCGTCGCTTTTCTTTTTGCTTCAACGTTAAAATTTACCAGGTGCTGCTCACTTGTGTTGATAATCTGTCCAGACTGGCATATCGTATTATGATGCCTGATGTGCAACAAACTAGAAGCAGCCGTGTTTCCCTCAACACGAGGCGAAAAAACCCCCAAAACAAACAAATAAATAAATAAAAACGCCTAAATCCTCACCCAGGAGGTACCATTGTACTGTGAAGAGTGGGGCAAGAGTGACAAACAATAAATGCACAGGGACGTACCATGCATTCATGTAAACAAGCAGACGCCTGTCATATATATGTAAATACTGTAAATATAGTAGTATGTGCAGATGTGCCTAATTTTAGTTCAATAGTTTATATATGATTTATTAATTTAATATCTGTATACTGTTGTTATTGCCATCATCTTGCCTCATTGGAAAGGAGGAGCCCATGTCCTTCTCACAAGAGTGACACGAGCGACAAATGGTGGCCTTTTCAAACATGTTAATATACAGTACCGAACGCATTCTAACAGATTACAACTTCATAGATTTAAGTAAAATCCACTTGATGAAAATGTACATACTTTTAGTGCAACTGGAGAATTTGGAAGGTTTTCTTTCATCCGGCTTTAGTCAATACACTTGTAACCATAATTTATTTGTGCATGGTGGAGGTAGACTGCACTTTATGAGTGCCCCTTTAGTTATATATGTCACTAAATGATCTTGTCCTGTTTTGCAAAATCAAATTCAACCCAGACCCCCAAGGACATTTGTTCGATGGAAAGTTTACCTCTCCCTAGGCTTGCGTTCAGGCCCTCTCCCCTTGTCCTCCTCCAGCTGTCTCTGCAGCCTCTCCTGCTCTTTCTTCAGTCTCTCCTCTACCTCCCGCTCCTTAGAAGCTGTGTCCACCGGTTTGGCCCCTCCGAAGATGGAAGCTGATCGACTCGAGGTAGCTGAGGGGGCGCTGCTCTTGTCCTCCTCCTTTGGAACACTGCGTGGTTTCAGGTTCAACTTGGGTCTTTGAGGAGGACCTGAGCAAATCAAGTCAAAATCATTACTCTCTCTCACCATAAAACGTAACACACTGTTCCATTACCAACACCAGACAATACAATTCAATAGTAAAAAACAGTTCAATGGAGCCTCAAGCAGACACACTTCCCTAATCACCTACAATAACCCATCTTCAGTACATAAAGAATAAACACACACATTCGTGCTCATATTGAACGCTTCAGTAATTGAACAAAATGCACAGGAGCTTTTGATTCCACAGACGCAGCGTATCAAAGTCTCACCTCTGTCCTCGCGTCTCTCATCCCGTCTCTCATATCGGTCATCCCGTTCACCGTAGCGATCTCCATAGCGATCGCCATATCGATCTCCACTGCCACGGTAGTCATCCCGGCGGTCGTCGTAGTCCCGCCGGAAACCACTGCCGAATGAACGACGTCCCCCTCCACGAGAGTCATAACCTAACACATAAAATACACTTAATCCTACACTGCATGCATGGATTACTGTTCATATGATCATACCGCAGGGTGAAAAAACTATTTTTATAAGTTTCCTTTGGAAAAATAAGCTTTATTCAAATTCAGTATACTCATGTTTCTATTTTCACATCTAACAAGGATCCATACGCTCTTACCGGCAAGACCATTTAAGTACAATATATAAAAAGTGTCCTTGAAACAAGTCTAGGTGACCCATATACAATCCCTCCCTATTCACCCCTGAGGGGGACCCATACATCAAACAAGCATGTGGACAGACAAAGCCCAAAAAACAAGGTTCAGGGCACTCATACAATCCCAAGTGAGACCTTCCTGATGGAAACCCATCCAACAAATTTGGTGATTCTAGATCATTTCCTTTTAAAGTTATCGCACCGACAATTTTTCACAAGTTCAATATAGAACCTTTAAACAAGCTCAAGGTTACCCAGATTCAATCCCAACCAACACCCTCCTGCAGGGCATTTGTCCACCAAATTTGGTAATTTTGTGTGATTTCCTTTTAAAGTTATCACATAAAAAAAAAAAACTGTACAGACGGATGTACAGAACCCATTTCTATAGTTCCTGCTCCTCTCACCCTTGGTGTCTGTGGGAGCAAATGAAATAGGCAACGAATAAAAGATGATCACTCAAATAAACTGAAACCAGCAACCAGCGTGCAAGAAGTAGGAAAATGGTACCGTGGGACTAATAGCGATTAGGTGATGGTTAACACATACACAGACGGGTTACAGGGTATAATCATGAAATCTGTGAGCATGCGAGTGGAGTTTCTTGATGACCGGATCTTGTTTTTGCTCCTGCCTAAAAATCTACAACTTAAACATGGATGAAATATCAGTGCTGCTGCACCTCTGTCGTAGTCTCTGCGGTCCCGGTCATCATATCGATCCCGGTATCTGTCTCTGCCACTGTCGAAACGGTCGCTGTCCCGCCGTGGACCATCGCGGAACCTGTCTGAGTCGTAGCGATCTCGGGATCCTAAAATCACAGAGAATTGGTATTCAGTTTGATCACGTGAATAAAGTCTTTTGCTGCTGTCAACAAGTTACAGCAAGAAAAATGACAAACAGTTCTCATCTAAAGGACCACAGTACAGTACAAAACTACGCAACTAAAACAGAACTCATTTAGCAAACAAAATAAAATTGCTCACGTTCTCCATAGGCATCGTCTCGGCGTGGCCCTTCGTCCACGTCGACAGCTGGCCTTGCTCGCCAGTCTGAGTCCGTTTTATCTGGTCCCATGTCGCTGCTACGATTACGGTCTCTGCCCGACATTGAACGGTCGTCCCTCTCTGGAAAACAATGGCTTTCAATTTCTTCATAATTTAAATAATTGGGTTTTATTCTTAAGGCTATATTAATTTTAGGCCTTTAATATGGTTAGTAAATATCAAGCTTGACTTTAACCTCTAAGCAGCAGAGACATTTAGACAGAACATAGTAATTAAACACACCTTTCTCATTGGACTGATCTGCAATGTCCACGCGGATTCGACGATTTCCTAAATTCTACAAACAGGAAAAGGAAGTATAAAAAGAAAAATCATCATCAGGTGGGCTATTTTTTAAATAAATTATAGAGCACAAATTAAACAGAAATTTGGACTTATATTCATGTTGGCCAAGCTCTTATTTCATTTAGTGTTTTTCAAGAAGAATAATTATACAACACAGCACCAGAATAACAAGCTTCACCTCCTCATTGAGATTGAGAGCACTAAGCAAAGACTCCACATCGTCAAATTCCGCATAGCCAAAGCCCTTCAGTCGCTCTGGGTTATTGGGTTCTCGTGGGAGACGCACTGCACTGATCTACAGGAACAGAACAGATTTGATCAAGCAGTGTGTCAATACATTACAAAATATAAAAGATATGTACATGACAGTAATGAGAAAAGGAAATGAGGGAGAAATTGTGTTCCTAACAATATAAGGAACCGGTGACAAAGGGCAGCCTTGGCGGAGTCCAACCCCCACTGGAAACAAATTCGACATGTTGTTAACAAAGCGTACCAAGCTCTGGCTCCGGCAATGCAGAGACCGAAAGGCCTGTAGCAACGTTTCCAGTATACCATATTCCTGGAGCACACCCCACAAGATTGCCAGAGAAACACAGCTGAAAGCCTTCTCCAAGTCCACAAAGCACATGGACAGGTTGGGCAAACTCCCATGCCCCCTCCAGGATCCTGTAGAGTGCGTAGAGCTGGTCAAGAGTGCTGCGGCCAGGACGAAGACCACATTGTTCCTCTTGAATCCAAGGTTCAACTATGGGCCAGATCCTCCTCTCCAGTACTCCTGAACAGACTTTCCCGGGTCGGCTGAGGAGTGTGATTCATAATTTTTATGGATAAAATTTCTAGGTGCAGTCAAGGTGTTGAGGGGTTCTGGTTTGGTGGCCATATGACCTTGTCTCTGCTTTTTGCGGATGACGTTGTCCTTTCAGCTTCACTGAGCCAGGACTTCGAAGTGCGAAGTGGCCGGGACCCAAGGCCATGGTTTTTTGGAGCCGGAAAAGGGTGGAATGCACCTTCTGGGTCTGGAATGAGGTCCCTGCTCCAAGTGGAGGAGTTTAAGTATCTCGGAGTCTTGTTCACGAGTGAGGGAAGGATGGAGCGGGAGATCGTCAGGCGGATCGGTGCAGCCTCGGAGCTTGTACCTGTCTGTCATGGTGAAGAGGGAGCTGAGCCGGGTGGCAGGTCTCTCCCTTAGAGATAGGGTGAGAAGTTCTGTCATCCAGGAGGAGCTCAGAGTAGGACCGCTGCTCCTCTGCATTGAGAGGAGCCAGTTGAGGAGGCTCCGGCATCTGATTACAATACCTCCCGAACACCTCCCTGGTGTGGTTTTTCAGGCATGGAAGAGTCCCAGGGGACAACCCGAACATGCTGGAGGGACTAGGTCTCTTGACTGCTCTGGGAACACCTCGGCGTCCCCCTGGAAGAGCTGGAGGAAGTGGCTGGAGAGAGGGATTTCTGGACCTCACTGCTTAAGCTGCTGCCCCCGCGACCCGACCCAGGAACAAGCGGATCATGATGACACATGATGATGGAAGATGTATTTAATATAAACTAAGTTATGAGGTTCTCTTATTGTGTAATTGTACAAATTGTAGTATATGTTTAAATAATTTTATGAACAGTTGTTTGTAAACTCACTTTTATTATTTTTTTTGGGCAACAAGTTGGCCGCCCAGGTACTTGCAGTGGCCCGACACCCTTCGTTTTTTAGCAGCTACGAGTTTTATTTTCTTTATGCTGTATACTCTATTTTTCTTTTCCGTGCACAGTCCCTGGCACCTGCATTTGTGCAGTATAACAGGGCCAAGCTGCTTATGGTTTTGGACAATTAATGCTCCACATACGACAATCAACCAAATCAAACTCAGCAACAAGATGGATAAGTTACAACTGCGCTTTAATCATGTAAATCTGACGTCTGTCCTGCCTAGATTCTACAAAAATGTGAGTTTTCAGACGAGGGAAAAAGGGGACCAGGGGCCTCATGTACAAAGGGTGCGTACGCACAAAAACGTTGCGTACGCACTTTCCCACGGCAAAGTTCAGATGTATC
>JAOUQZ010000017.1:12959121-12970525 GCA_028564935.1 Neosilurus hyrtlii
ATAATAATAATAATAATTATTATTATTATTATTATTATTATTATTATTATTATTATTATTATTATTATTATTATTTTCTTGGTGTACAGGCTCAGTACTGATTGCATTCGAGTTGAACCCATAGGCTTAGGAATACATTGGGTTGAAGTGATGGAGAGTATATTACACATTATATGGGCTACATACCAGTAGGGCGATCTTCTGCAATTCTTCCTGCATGTTATTGCCATGTATCTTTTGTAGGTGTTCTTTTGAGCCCTTTTTTATTACCCCTAGAGCTCCTACCACTGGTACAATGTCTGTTTTTAAAGCCCACATTCTTGTTGTTTCCAGTTCTAGGTCTTTATATTTTTCATATTTTCTTATTTTCTCTGCTGTTCTTGTTGTTTTTGTTATATGATGATGATGATGATATAATAATAATAATCATCATCATCATCATCATCATCATCATCATCATCATCATCATCATCATTCATTCATTCATTCCTTCATTTTCCGAACCGTTTTATCCTAGTAGGATCATAGGGAGGCTGGAGCCTATCTCAACCAACTCTGGGGGAAGAAGGGGTACACCCTGAACAGCTCACCAGTCCATCACAGAGCCAACACACACACAACCATTCACCCTTACATCCAAATTTAGGGGCAATTTGGAACAGCCAATTACCTAATGTGCATGTCTTGGTACTGTAGGAGGAAACCATGTGGAAACCCAGGCAAGCACAGGGAGAAAGCCCACATAAAAACGCCCTCGCTGAGCCAATGACTTGAATCCTGCACCTTTTTGCTGTGAGGTAAACATGCTACCCACTACGCCACCGTTCTGCCCCTATTATTATTATTATTATTATTATTATTATTATTATTATTATTATTATTATTATTATTATTATAGGAGTAGTAGTAATAGTAATAACTAAAGCAATAAATAAAGAATGCAGTGGTAAAACTCTTATGTCCTTGCTCAAAATAATAATGCTTGTAAAACTTCCATATGTGGATTTTGCTATTGTCTTAAATTTATGGAGCAATTGAATTCCATTCAAATTGTATCAAGGAATGAGAGAATGCAGTTCTTATTTCTACGGGTTTCTGTTTCAGAAACAAAGGCCGGATTTCGGCAGTAAAACAAAGGAAAGAACAGTCTGACTAAAACAACTGTACATACGAGGAGAGAAAAAATGTAGAAAATACACAAAACCATTCACAATCACAACTAGGTTCGCCTAACGTGGATGTCTTTGGACTGTTGGAGGAAACTACAGTACCCAGAGGAAACCCATGCATGCACTGTGAGAACATACAAACTCCAAACAGAAATGCAGTCGTCAAGCCTGGGACTCGCCACCATGCTGCCAGTTATAAAATACAAATTTGAGTATTAATTTAGTTTTACCCAAAGTAAATGAAACCAGTCTTCTATGAATTCTCCATTATTGCTTTAAATAAAGAGTTTTTAGTATGAGTAGATGGTGAATTAGGGCAGAATATTCAAGAAGCCTGGTTATGTTTATGGCGCAATGCTAATAGATACTCATCAGTTTAAAATCTATTCAAAGCACAACATATACATTCGGGCTGTGGTTCTGTTGTCTTAACCTGCAATGTGAATTTGCATAAGAATTCACCAGATAGTCTACTGATTAAAAAGCAGGTAATACGAGTACAGCTGGCAGTGCAGAATCAGGACAAAGGGGGACTGATCACAAAAATCGTATCTAAACAGAGAATACAGCGTTAAGAGTAATCCCTAACCTGATTTGGTCTTACACTCATTCCCCCTTTCCCATTCAAATCTTAATCAAAATGAGTTATGGCTCACGACCTCAAGATAACTCCAGCTCCCATATCACTGACAATTGATGGGAGGATGAACTAAACCAAACAATGATGTAATATTATACATTATAAGTAAGGAAGTCACGGTGGTGTAGAGCATATCATGTCCGGCTCAGAGCAAGAAGGTCTTGTCAAAAGCATGGCTGTGTGGAAATTTCATGTTGCATGGGTTTCCTCCAGGTACTCTGGTTTCCTCCCACAGTCCAAAGACATTCATATTCAGCTGACTGGTTGCTCGAGAGTTCCCCTCTGTGTGAGTGCAAACGGCACTTCCAGCGACCCTAATAAGAGTTAAGCAGTTCTGCAAATGAATGAATGCACGTTGTGTGTATCTTTTCTAATGTTTGTACTGCTGTCAGTGTGACTGTTTAAAGTAGTATCTGCTTCATTATACTTATTTGCTTAAATATACAAAATGAAACATGCAAACAATGCATATATCATGTCTCTCACCTCAGAAGCAGGCCGAGGATAAAATGATGAATTATTTATAAACTCAAAAGCATGTTTTAAATTTGCTTTGAAGAGGGCTGAAGGTGTGTGTTGGAGGTAATACCGAGACAAAGACACCTTTCACAACACATTCATATTTCATGTTTGACAAGTATGTTGTTATATGATTTTCCAGTGCCAAGAGCTACACGGCTGTTTGTCTGTGCACAAGACGCCTCATACTTTATTTGAATAGGCAAAAGTTTTTAAAGCTATGCTGAGGTGAGGTGATAATTTGAATATCCTAGGGCTGTAGAATATATGACACCGCCGAGCAGGATGATGTCGAACGTTCTATTCATTATATTTGATTGAATTTATATTTATTTTAATAACAAGCAAGAGTAGAAAAGTTTTCTTTATATATCTGTTTATGTGGATACCCATTGTGTGTGTGTGTGTGTGTGTGTGTGTGTGTGTGTGTGTTAGTGCATAAACATTAACTTTTTTCTTCGAAAGTATATTTGAACAGCTAAGGATTTGATATGAATGGCATCCTATTATTTCTGGAGAGTTCCTCTCTTGCAACAAGATTTTTTGTCACAGAAACTAATTGACCCAAAAAAAAAAGGATAATAAAGAGGGTGGGACACTGGGTTAGGCAATACACCACTGAATACTCAGGTAATGATTAGAAGAAGAATGCAAAAAGAGGGGTGTTGAGTTTCAGTCCCACCTACTCTCTACTTGACACCCAAGACCAGCCAATCAGAGCTATCGTTTGGCTCCTCCCCACCCCTGTGCTACTATACTAAAAGGATCAGAGGTGGCTATTCTGCCCTATCTGCTTGGGTTTCTCCAGCACAGCAGACATTCTGTCCTTTATTTTTTTGCCATTCTCTCCTCCTTACTTTCGCTCCTTTAACCCCAGCCACTTCAGGGCAGAAGATCTACAGACACAATGTCATATACAAAGAAAACAAGCTACACTGTGAAGTCCTCTTCCTCTGCAGCTATACCACGTAACTTCAGCAGTTTCTCATACTCAGGCCCCAGCGTTGGCCGACAGGCTCACACAGCACGAAGCTCCTATGGCGGAGTCAGAAGTGGCATTGGAGGTGGAAGCTACATCAGCAGCTCCTCGGCGTATGGAGGTAACATTGGTCTTGGGATGGGAATGGGTGGTATGGCTGTGGCACCCATCACAGCAGTGTCAGTCAACAAGAGCCTCCTGACACCTCTGAACCTGGAGATTGACCCCAGCATCCAAATCATCCGAACACAGGAGAAAGACCAGATCAAGACCCTCAACAACCGCTTCGCTTCCTTCATAGATAAGGTAGGTGGCTGCAGCAGTTCTATGTTGCAAGAGTCATGGTCAGGAAAATGTTCCAAAATAAAGGAGACTTCAGTCTGATCTTCTACAAAATCCCATGCAGTCATGGCTGAGGATAAAGTGTGAGATGTTCAGTGACTGAAATAACTGATGGAGTCTGTTATGGGTTCATTTGATTTCATATAAAACAGTTAAAAGGGAGTTAAGTGTCCTGTGGAACTAAAAGATTGCAACTTGTAAGCTTCATACCTTCATAAATACCTTCATCATCATATAGTCTGAACAAATGATCGAATCAAACCAAGCAAAATGTATTTATTTGTTTTTTTAATTGCAAGAAATAATGCTTCCTACCCTGATGTTTGTAGTAACTTCCTTGCCTGAGAGGAGAACTGTGGCGTTGGGAGGGGAACTGGGTGTGTCCCTAGTCAGAATGAAATGTGGTCACCTTTGCAGCAGACTTCTGTAGGAGTGCAGATCAAAGTTCTCAGTTCACAAGTTGAAAGAAAGTTTACTGAAATTCCACTTTGTTACAACAGTATTTTGAATGGAGTGTAATAATTATTCATTATAATGTCATTACAACTTAGTTTACATTTTGAGCTGAGAACGTTTGTGCTTTCAGATAAAAGGCTATTGTCACCTGAACCAACAGGACCTGCTCTACAGTGTTAATATTTAATCAGGCGAGGTGGTGTCATTTTCGTGCAAACACTGAACACGTTACACAACAAGCCCTCTAGAGGCACTGATGACAAGAAATAATCTGGTTTTGATTAAACATAACACTATGACCTACAAACCTCTCTCTCTCTCTCGCTCTTTCTTTCTCTCTTTCAGCTTACTTTTGCATTACACCATAATTTTAAAGGAGTGTCAGTGAAAAAAATATATAGTGTTAGAGCCTAACATGAGGGTAAATTTTCAAATCAGTTCGCTTTTGCGTAGACATTCACACCCACCCGTGATACACTTGGCCGTGGATCTCAGACTTGATCGCTTCATCGTTCTTGTGCAGCGTCCAACTCTATGCAAAAGTCTCCAACAAACAGCATGTACATCATCATTTTTCCTTTAACAACCCCCTCCCCCCCAAAAAACACACACAGACAGGAAAGATGGGGAGGTGGGTAGAGTTTTTGTGATCCCCTCCGTCTCTACCCTTTTCAGTTAGGATGTGTGTCAGAGTTTCCCTGGAAAATAAAAATCACCCCTATCCTGCAAACAGTAACTCATTCCATACAACACTGGGCCAACAGCGTTCCCGTGATGCTCACATTGTGCCTCTTGGCATTTGGTTGTTTCTTGGTGCATTAAATGTCGATTTGGACCAGAAACTACAGCTCCGTTCATTGAGTGACTGTAACTGCTGTCTGGGCACGGTGCCTTTTGAAGTGTTGAATATGGTATTTATTTGTGTTCAGACTGGAACAATAACTCCTTTCTTCTACTCCACACACACAGGTACGTTTCTTGGAGCAACAGAACAAGATGCTGGAGACCAAATGGAGCCTTCTCCAGGAGCAGACCACCACTCGTTCCAACATCGACGCCATGTTTGAGGCCTACATCGCCAACCTCCGTAGACAGCTTGACAGTCTGGGCAACGACAAGATAAAGCTGGAGGCTGACCTGCACAACATGCAAGGCCTGGTGGAGGACTTCAAGAATAAGTTAGTATTTGGTTCTTTTTCACACATCACCTTTGCAGGACTTTTTCTACCTATAGACAGGGTTCAAGTTTTATAAATGCAGGCTTTGGTGGTTCAAGGTTCCAGTATACCTGGTCTCCATAGATTATCAAAATATCTGTCCAGCTGACCTAGCGACAAGAAAGGAAATGTAATTGCCATTCCTCCTGATATGTAGATGTACACTGGTTATTTTAGGTAACATTATTATATATATTCTAATGAACACTTATGTCAACCATTATCCCAAGGCAACTGAGCAAACAAATTACCTTCTACTACTTCAGCAAATGAAAATAAAAGCTCTCTACATGGGGACATTAAACAGAATGTTAACTTGAGACGTGATTCGATAAAACACTGCCTCCCTCTAGTGTACGTACATGTCATCGTTCTTAGGAAATATCACTGTCATTTCAGTTCTGTTCAGTGTGTGCGTAGTGCAACAGATACTTTAAAGAAAAAGAAATATGTTGGATATTGAAGTGTTTTCTGACAAATTAGTCATTTTTGAATTTGAATGAATTATTTATTCATTTTATTTATTTTCAGGTATGAAGATGAGATCAACAAGCGCACCGAGGCTGAGAATGACTTTGTCCTCATCAAAAAGGTGAGTGCAGCCGACATTACCATAAACATGATAATTAAAGTTTTTACAGTCTTAAACAGAGCCTTAAACCCTGATAGGAAATGTAATTTTAAATCATTATATATTCCAGGATGTTGACGAGGCCTATATGAATAAGGTTGAGCTGGAAGCCAAGCTGGAAAGCCTTTCAGATGAGATCAACTTCCTCAGGCAGATCTATGATGAGGTAAGCCTTAGAAAGACATGTTTTCATAAAAATAATAACATAAAATACTGTTTTATTTTATGCATATACAATCCCTCATTATTTCCTGCTTGCTCTGGTTTGTAGGAGATCCGTGAGCTTCAGTCTCAGATCAAGGACACCTCGGTGGTGGTGGAGATGGACAATACCAGGAAGCTGGATATGGACGCTATTGTGGGTGAGGTCCGTGCTCAATATGAGGACATTGCCAACCGCAGTCGTGCTGAAGCCGAAACATGGTACAAGTCTAAGGTACGGTATATTTCTGTTCAACTAAACACATAAGCACATGGAATCAACGTTAACAAATTTTTCTCATCGATCCTTCTTTTCTACCCTAGTATGAGGAAATGCAGACATCAGCCACCAGGTATGGAGATGATCTCCGAGCAACCAAGACAGAGATTGCTGACCTCAACCGCATGATTCAAAGACTGCAGGCTGAGATTGATGCTGTGAAGGGACAGGTAAGATTTCACCCTGAACAGGTCGCCACTACATTGCAGGGCAGCACACACAACAACTACTCACACCTAGGGGCAATTTGGAACTTCTGGTTAGCCTCAAGTGCATGTCTTTCGACTGTGGGAGAAAACCAGAGTACCTGAAGGAAACCCACGCAAGCACTGTGAGACATGCTAACCACTATAAATCCGTGCTGCCTAGATGTACATTAACACGCTTAAATGAAGGCTTAGGTTGTGGGGAATTAATTATAGTGTCTTGATTTTTGTACTTTAGCGCGCTAACCTGGAGAATCAGATAGCTGAGGCTGAGGAGCGTGGAGAGATGGCAGTGAGGGATGCCAAGGCTCGTGTCAAGGACCTGGAGGATGCACTGCAGCGAGCCAAGCAAGACATGGCACGCCAGATCAGAGAGTATCAGGACCTGATGAATGTCAAACTCGCCCTGGATATCGAGATTGCCACCTACAGGAAACTTCTGGAAGGAGAGGAAGACAGGTGAGCTCACTGTGAAGAGATATCCCATGGTTGCTGTTTTTGACCTAATATATTAGTCGTTAAAGGAAGCTAACCATATTTCTTTCTTTAACAACAGACTTGCTTCTGGAATCAAGGCCATCAACATCTCAAAGCAAAGCAGTAAGTTTTCAATCGTTCTCATTCTATTAGAATAAACCTTATATAGAATACACTGTAAATTCCCATTTATTTATTTATTTCTGTGCTTTCACCCTTATAGCAAGCTACAGCTCCTTCCCTATGGAGAGTGCTGGCAGTGCCTACAGCAGCTACTCCAGTGGTTATTCTAGTGGTTACTCCACTGGTTATGGTGGTGGCTTCGGTGACAGCAGCTCAACCCAGAGCAAGAAGAACATTGTCATCAAGATGATTGAGACCAAGGATGGCAGAGTTGTGTCTGAGTCTTCTGAAATTGTCCAAGATTGAGTGGAGTGTGCGCTTTCCACTTCTGCCCTTTAACCTTTTTCTTTTTCTTTTCCCATTCCTCATCCTTCTTCTAAACACGTAACATAGCTGGATGAAGTAACTAGTTACAGAAGGATGCAGTCATAAACCAGGCTATAATCAGTAAATCCTTAACTCTAACCAAAGGGTTGTAAGGGACCGAAAAATATCATTTCACATTGTGCCTTAGGCTCATTTCTGCACAGTGCACTAATAATAAAACACTCTGTCTGCTCACACAAGCTGTACTGTTTTGCACAACATTCTCTCCAGTCTATGAGATCTGCCACCAACATGAACCACTCCTGTTACTGTTCTCCCGGCTCTGTGGCAGTATTCAGGCTCGATTATGAAGGGTTCATATTTGTGTTTAAGGCGATTGTGTTTGTGGCAGATCCATGCTATGTGCCTGCTCTTGCTCTTGAAAATATCTTCCCAGCGTATTCTCTTTGATGCAAAAGGAAAGTTCACAGAGTACCAGAAGGTGCTGTTTTTGCTACCAACAATAAAGTGTTTACTTGTAAACGCCATGTTTCCTTCTTTTACTGGTTGTAATGTATAGATTAGCTCAGATGCTAAGTTTCTAAAGCACTTATCACACTAAAGTCCAAAATAACTCATTCTCTTACTCACTCATTTGCAGAACCTTAATCCTACTAGGGTTGCATGGAGGCTGGTGGCTATCCAGGTGGGGTGCACCCACCAGCTCACCAGTCCATTGCAGAGACAACACACACACACACACAGCTAACACAAATACCTAGGGACAATCAAAAATATCTAGTTACTCTAATGTGTAAGGCTGTGGACTGTGGGAGGAAACCAGAGTACCAGGAGAAAACCCATGTAAGCAAGGGGAGAACATGCAAACAGAAATAGCTTTGCCAAACCCAGGACCTTCTTGCTGTGAGGTGGATGTGCTAACCATTATGCCTCCCCTCAAAAAATACCCAACCCAATGCCACCGTTGGCGCTGAGTGCACTTGCACTTGCACAAAACTGAGCTTGTTTATGTTTTAAGCTTTAAAATGTACCACCTGTTTCATGACTGTGACCAGCTTTGAAAGATGTTCCTTTTAAACTGCTAAGACGGCTAGATGGTGACAAGATAAAAAAACAACACACACATTACACAAATTAAAATTTTTGTCATTTTTGTTTAGATTTGTTAATAACATAGCTAGTTTAGCTGGCTAATTTATCACAAATTACAGTTAGACCTTACCTCTCTATCTTATCTCTCCTTACTGCTTCCCTGCCTCTGCTTCATCTAAAGAATTTTCTGATATCCATCAATAGAGGTCAAGGGATAATGTTTCAATTAGTATAAGGTAATTTAATTTCGTTAAAAATCTGTGAGGTGCACGTTGGCTTAGCGGTTAGCATGTCCTAGCAAGACAAAGGCACTTTTGTGTGGAGGTTGCATATTCTGCGTGTGGTTGCGTGGGTTTCCTTCGGGTATTCTGGTTTCTTCCCACACTCCAAAGATAAGCACAGTAGGCTAATTGGCTGTTCCAAATTGCTCCTAGGTGTGAGTGTTTATCGTTTGTGTGTATGTGACACTGTGATGGACTGGATTACTGTTCAGGGTGCACCCCACCTTCACCAAAGATGGCTGAGACAGGCTCCAGCCTCCCCGTGACTCAAAGAATGAAGTGGTTTGGCAAATGAATGAATAAATTAATTTAAAAAAAATTATTGTTGTGTTACATTACTAGACCTCAAACTGTGCTCAGAGTTGCACACCAATACATGGGGGAGCTGCGTGTGTTGACATACAGAATGGCGTTCAGAATGTGCCTGTAGGCATTGGCACGCTTTTTGGAGGCGGGCTGAGCTACAGGTTCAAGTAGAAATATCTTTATTATTTTGCAATCAGTATTCAGTAATTATCAGAATTAATACAATGAATAAATATTTATTGTTGAAAATTAGTTACTTTGGCATTTATACGGGGGGCACAGCTCATTTATACGGGGGGCACAGTCCTTTCATTGGGGCTGTATACTGTGTCCCAGTAAAAAGGGTCTGTTGACCCCATTGGCATGGTTATTTTTGCAATGTTAATTTTGCAATCTTTGCCGACTCTTCCTTGCAAAAGTGCTCCAAATCTGTCAGACTGTGAGTCATTTTTAGGCCCTCTTCAGGTCACCCCACAGATTGTCAACTGGATTCAGGTCTAGGCTCGAGCTGGGCCAATCCAAAACTTTCATCTTTTTCTAGTGAAACCATTATTTTGTTGATTTGGAAGTATGCTTTGGATTGTTGTGCTGAAAAGTAAAAGCTCTCCTAATCTTTAACCTTTTTAAGAGTCCTGAAGGTTTTGTAATAAAATTTATTTATTTATATAAATCAATGTGTTATTTTGGTTTCAGAAAAACTTCAACCTTGGCCTCCATAACCTTGTTCCATATTGACCATACTGCATTCTTCCACGTGCTTTTTGGAGACTTGATGTATGTGTTTGCTAAATTTAGCTGGGCTTGAGTGTTTTTTTCTTTGAATATTCTTTCTTTTTTATTTTTATAAAGAATACATGAGATTGTTGTCACATGTAGAACACAAACTGGGGTACCGTGAGGGCCTAGGACAGCAACAGATACGAGTTTCTTTCACAAAGTGTGAAAGAATGTCTGTTTATTTTATCTGGAAAGGTGTGACAATTGTTTTATATAAAAACAAAGCTCATAACAGTTTAGAAACACCTAATTTACAGTTTATTATCTAACAAAGCAACTTTAATAAACCACCAAACCATCCCAACCAACAGTTTCTGAATAAAATAGAAGAATGCCAAACATTTTTACTCTGATCAGCCATTTCTGCCATCTGTTCTGAAGAACATCAATTTTGAATGCCACAGGTCACAAGTAATTCATGAATTGATCAAAGAGGTTTCACCCAAGACAGTCTTTGGGAACAGTTATACTCCGAAAAGTAACAATTTCAACATTGCAAAAAATCTGTAAATATATACCCTGAACAGCTTGCCAGACCATTGCTGGGCATGTAAAAATATCTAAGTATACTATATGCAAAAGGTATAAATTTAAACAAATCATAATAATCAATATCCTGAAATATTGATTGATGGTTCTGTCTACTTTGTACAAAAGGTCAGATTTTCCTCATGACCTCCTTCTTCTGTGCACACAGTGCTTAAAACTATGAAAAACTATAAAAAAAAATAGGAGCACACAATTTATTTATGTGTTTTAATTTATTTTGCTTTTCACTACCGTTTTTTTTAGCAATTTAACTGGCAACAAAAATGTTTGTACAGAATAGAAAAGAATGCAAAATAGAGGCAACAGTACTGAAGGGATATTTCACAGGATGTTAAGGTCTATGTGAACTGGAGCCACAGGAGGGCAGCATTTCTCCTTGCAATGTGTTCCACACTGTATTACCTGCTTAAACTTAAAGTCATTTACTATCCAAATAAAGCATTCAAATGTTAGGCAAAAGTATGTGAATCTTTGCTTTCACTATCTGGAATGACCCCCATGCAGTAATAGCTGCAACTATACATTTCAGACAATTAACATTTAAAATATCTGTAATTGTTGATCAGGTAAACTTAGAGAAATTCCTTCATACAAAACAGCTTCAACTCTGGAATGCTGGTGGGTTTCCTAAAAAATAAACTGCTCACTTCAGGTCATACCACATTTCATTTGATCTGGTCATCACTTTGACTTGGACATTACAAAACATTAACATCATTATTGATTCATTCATTCATTCACTGTCTAAGCCATTTAAGCCTAATTAGGGTCACTGGGAGGCTGGTGCCATCATTAGAACAACTTATGTCTTTAAGGTGGGCGGCACGGTGGC
>JAOUQZ010000017.1:13020164-13042644 GCA_028564935.1 Neosilurus hyrtlii
AGTCGGCTGAGATGGGCACCAGCCTCCCCGCGACCCTAATTAGGATTAAGCGGTTCAGAAAATGACATGACATGACAGGTTTTGCCCTTGTTTTTGAAGTGTGTTGGCTGCAACTCACCTCAAAATTAGTGGACATTAACTGGAACTGTAATAAACTTGCCGGAAACAAGACACAAGTTTATTTAGCCTCAACATAAAGAGAGAAGGATGGTAAGAGGGGCAAGAATCCCTAATGATGACTGTTAATGAACTGCAAAGAAGTAAAATCTTGGTACCAATTCTCCAAAAACACAATCATACCCCACCTCCATATTAGCAGATGATATGGACGGTGTGCCAGAAATCATGCCGTGTACATGCATAGATCTTCATGTAACACCACACTTTGAACCGAGACCAGTCCACTTTCCATATACAGTAAAGGAGTGTGTAATGCATCCTTAATTTTTTATATTTTGTGACAACAAAGAAACAAACAAACAAACAAATAATTAACACATAAATACATTAGAATAATTTAAAAATGTAGGTTCACATGGAAAAACCGATGATCTTACAGTGAATCTAGTGTTATTTTGTTCTTGTTTTGTTTGTTTTTATTTTTGGGGACTTTTTGCAGGCTACAGTTAAGGATTGATTAAAAGAGTAAAAAATATGGTTATCAATTGATTGAACCTGATGTCAGCTAAATCTTGATAGAGTATGTAACGCTAAATCGGAGGGAGCAGATGCTACCATCCAACATTCTGCATGCTGGTGGCTTAGATGTAAGACAGCTTAAATTCACAACCAATGAACAGAAAGTTTAACTCTGTTACCATTTTCAGGATACCATCAATACCTATCCTTGTGGCTCAGATCACACCCCGAGTCCCATGGCCAGCCAGGAGCCAGTAACAACTGAAGCTGTTTTGGATAATCCTTCTGCCCGTCTCACTGCTGTGGCAGTTAATATGAGAGATGGACACGCCATTGCTTTTCTGGGAGATTCCCAAGGAAATTTACACAAGGTAATAAATAGGAAGTCTGTACAAAAATACAAGCCAAATGGTAAGCAGGATATTCCCCAGCATGTTATAGTAGGTTGATAGGCACACCGATCATCCATAACAATATGTATATTCACTATGTTTTCTGTTTAAACAGGCTAACCTTGTGGGGACTTAATATGACCTTGCACTAATGTGAAGTTTGGTGCCATGCATCCAATATTAGAGGGTGTATGATCTTGGAGATCAGGCTTACATAATAAACCCTAATGAACCCCTAGTGTAGCCACATACACTGGCTTTGTATTCACTCCTTGGCATTGATTCCTATATTGTTGCTGTATAACCTGAAATTAAGATGGATATTTGGAGGTCTTTATCAGTCGATTTACACAACATGCCACAGTGCTAGCACATTCTTTCCATTTTTTTAATGCTGGTTTTTATTATGGATTTAAAATAAAATTTTTTTTTTTATAACCAAACCCGACAAACTTCTCCACAACTTTGTCCCTGACCTGTTTGGAGAACTGCTTGGTCTTCATGGTGTCGCTTGCTTAATGGTGGCTCTTGATTAGTGGGCTGCAGACTCTGGGGCCTTTTGGAACAAGTGTATATAATCTGTGTACATGTAACGCTTAGACTACGCGGACAGGTGAACATTATTTAACTAATTATGTGACTTCTGAAGGTGATGAGTAATACCAGGTGTTTTTGGGGAGCTTCACAACACTTTTGATTTTGTATGAAATTCCACTCAAAAAAACATGTTAATATTCAAATATTTGCAATTATGGTACTAATTTGTTGGCTGATGCTGTATTTTTGTCATTGCAATGAGATCTCAAATATTAGGGAAGAAGGTCAGGTTTTACATTCTGGAATCAGAAAGATGAAGGGCTTGTTTTCTTAATCGTGATTTTCCAGTAATGGTCAATTTCTTATTAATGAAGAATCCAATGTAGCATAATGGAGCAAAAGTTGCACTCAGAATTCCTGTAGCTATAAGAGACAGTTGCTCTTGGTTACGGCAGACACTTCTACTGTTAAAGTGTTAAACTGTTAACGTATGTAATGATCTACAAAATGGGAAGCAGGTTTTTTTAGGTAGAGAGGAAGTGAGAATTTCCACCAGCACCACTATCAGTAGGATGGCAGTTCTGTCAGTCAAACAGCAGAAAACTTAGTCAAAGTAATAATTCTTATAGTAATAATTGCTGAAAGTAAATTAAACATAAACATAAAAAGCCAAATCAGAATTTCATTCATCTATTATGTGTACCGCGCGGCACGGTGGCGTAGTGGTCAGCACGTCCGTCTCACAGCAAGAAGGTCCTGGGTCCAAGTCCCCGACTCAGGCGTTTCTGTCTGGAGTTTGCATGTTCTCTCTTTGCTTGTGTGGTTTTCCTCTTTGTACTTTGGTTTCCTCCCACAGTCCAAAGACATACACATTACGCTAACTTGCCCCTAGGTGCAAGTGTGGGTGTGAATGGTTGTGTTTGTGTTGGCCCTGCAATGGTCTGGTGAGCTGTTCAGGGTGTACCCTGTCTTCGCCCAGTGTTGGCTGAGATGCCAAGATCCCGCAACCCTAGTAGGAGTAAGCGAGTCGGCAAATGCGTGAGTGAGTAAGTATTATCTATACCATTTATTTGTCAGATAAATGAGATCCACCCTGAAGAGGTCACCAGTCTATTTAGAGCAGCCTAATGACCTTATCTGCATGGCATCGACTGTGGGAGGAAATATACATGAGCACGGGGAGAGCATACACACTACGTACAGACAGGCCCCAGTTGGCTACAAGGTTTGAGCCCAGATCTTCCTCACTTCCTGAGAGACGACATTACTACCACAATACCACCCCATCAAAATATGAGATTGGGCTGAAATTTCACAGGCTGAATAAGAGGGAGTAATGCCAGAGCAGTGAAACTTGAGAATTCTATTCCAGGGAATTTAAGTGCTCCAACACCGATGGAAGATGTATGAAGACTACAGGGAAAACTTTGCTGAAAAATAAATCACTCACCCATTTGCCAAACTGCTTAATCCTACTAGGGTCACGGGTGAGGCTGGAGCCTATCTTGGCCTGCACTGGGCAAAGGGGGGGTGCACCCTGAACAGCTTGCCAGATGGTTCCTAGGCCAACACATACACACAAACATACACACCTACATACACACATATGGGCAATTAGAACAGCCATTTAGCCCAATGTGCTTATTTTTGGACTGTATAAGAAAACTGGAGTACCTGGAGGAAACCCACACCAACACAGACAGAACATTAAAACTCCAAACAGAAACACCCAAGTCCAGGACTTAAGAGAGGGATGTCTTGCTGTGAGGCAGGCATACTATGCCCAAAATTGAACCACATTTGATCAAATTCGACCATTGCATTGTGGTCAGCCTATGAACTTTTCAGCCCATCCTTGTAAATATTGCACAGTACTGAATATCACATATTGGTTATAAACATGATTACACAAGTACTACAGCAGATACACAGAAACACACAAATGAGACATATACACACTTGTACATGCTTCATGCAAGATGCTTCAGATTCTGCACAGACACGCCCATAGTCTTAGTCAGTCTTACGCAAAGCTGTACTGTAAATCTGTATGATAATTCCCACAGCCTACCGTAACTGGCAGGTAGTCATTTCTAATTGGGTTAAAGCTGCCTAACCTGAGTATGCAAGCGCCGGTGCAGCTCTTTAGAATGAGGTATCTGACACTTTTAGCAATGTCACCTGCTTTGTTGATGGGATTCTTAGGCCAGTAATCTGATTTGTTGAAATTCACTCCACTCTTGATATGATTCAAGAGGCATTAAGGGCCTTTCACGGATGTATTCAGTTGCTGTTCTCTTTACAGTTTCTCCGGACTTCTTGGCAGAGGATAATGCTCGGAAGACCGAAAGCCACTTTGTGTAGTTATACAAGTATTGTGTAGTTATGTAAGATTTTAAGTGTGTACTGTTTAGCTGTTTTAATATTTTTATTATGGGTCTGACCACATATTAATAGCTGGTTAGCTGCTTCAGGAAGTTCTTTTGAACACTTTCGGTTTGGTTTAGATGTATTACTCCATTTGTGAAAGAACTAACTGTGATGTTTTAACACTAGGTGTTCCTGGGGCGCTCTGGAGAAGTGAAGCGCTACTCCAGTCTTCTCATCCAGCCAGGCTCAGCTATCAACAGAGACCTGCAGCTTGACTTTTCCCAGAGACACCTCTACATTATGACCAGCAATACAGTGAGGCTTTTTTTGTAATCAAATTTGTAAATATTTTTTTTAAAAAAGGTGCAAAGGATTTACAGACCTATCCAAAGTTACCATCCATACATGCTGGACTATTTAAGTTAATCCTAAAAGGGTTGCAGGGTGGCTGGAGCCTTTCTCAGCCGACTCTGGTCGATGGCAGAGTACACTCTCACATCTAGGGGCATTCTGGAACTAGTTAGCTTAATGTGCAAGTCTTTAGACCGTGGGGGGAAACTGGAGTACCCATATGCAAGCTTGGGCAGAACATATAAACTCCCAGGCCTGGGACTCAAACCCAGGACTTTCTTGCTGCAAGGCGGACGTGCTAACCAGTACACCACTGTGCCGCTCTGTAGCCCAGCTAGCGAAGTAGAAAAGATTTCATTTGTTAAATAATTACAATTATTTTAATTAAACATGGAAAAGAGTGGGCGGCACAGTGGCATGGTGTTTAGTACATCCGCCTCACAGCAAGACGGCATGGGTTCGATTCCCAGGCTCAAGCGTCCCTATGTTCCTGAGTTTGCATGTTCTCCCCGTACTTACATGGGTTTCCTCCATGTACTCTGGTTTCCTCCCTCAGTGTGAATGGTTGTATGGTGTTAGCCTTGCAATGGTCTGGCTAGCTGTTCAGGGTGTATCCTGCCCTTGCCCAGAGTCGGCTGAGGTATGCACCAGCCTCCCTGCGAATGAATGAATGAATGGAAAGTGTGATGTGTGATTTTTGTATTAATGTGTGTTCTGTCTGTATTCATTTGTACAGGTAGAAAAAAGGCCTGTGGCGGAGTGTGAGAAACATATAAATTGCCAGTCCTGTCTCACAGCACGAGATCCTTATTGTGGTTGGTGTGTCCTGGAGGGCAAGTGTGTATCAACCCATTCCACTCAGCACTGAATATTACTCTGGAAGTATTCTTATTTAAAGAAACTTTAACTTTTTCTTTTAGGTGTGGCATGCGTTCTGACTGTAATCGTGGCTCAACAGACGGCCATTGGCTTTGGAGTTTTGATATGGGGCAAAAGTGTTTGAGAGTGGAGTCACTGACTCAGTCCAACATCAGCCTTGGAGAACAGAAAAACGTATGTATTCTTGTGCACAGTGACACGTTCATCATTTCTCTTATTAACATTAACATGGATTTAATCAGTTTCATTCAGTGGTACAATAATCGTACGAAAGCATTCATTACTCTACTCATTCTATCCCTGTAGGTGACGTTCGATATACTCGGCTTGCCCAGTCTCTCCGAGGGGGAGGAGTACTCATGTTTCTTTGATGAGACCCAAAGTTCTGTAAATGTTCAAGACACTTCAGTCACTTGTTTCACTCCTCCAGCCCACATGGTGCCTCCTGTACCTCATGGACAGGGTAACGCTCAGTTGGGATAGTTCTGGTTTGCTACATTATGCGGTAGCGGTGATGTCAGATGTGAAGGTCACAGATCCAATGTAGATCATACATAAACAAATTACATTCTCATTTGGTTAATTTCCTAAATGATCATATGTTTGTGGACACCTGACTAGAGCATTCATATCTCAGCCGACTGAAAGTAGGGTACAACCTGAACAGCTCACCAGACCATCGCAGAGCAAAACACACACAACCATTCACACACACACACCTAGGGGTAATTTGGAACAGCTAATTTGCCTGATGTGCATGTCTTTGGAGTGTGGGAGGAAACCGGAGCACCTGGTGGAAATGCACGCTAGCACTGGGAGAACATCTGAACTCCACACAGAAACATCCTTGCCAAGCTGGGACTCGAACCCATAACCTTCTTGCCGTGAGGTGGACGTGCTAACCACTACGCCACTCTGCCACCCAGCATTTCATGTCTGAACATGATCGTGCCCCTTTGCTATAGTGAAGGTAGATTGTAAAGCTACAGTTTACAAAGAAATCCTGTCCAACTGTGTGCCCTAATATGAGTGTGATCGTCAGGTGTCCACAAACTTTTGACTATTTAGTGTATATGGTTTAAACGTCATTCATTCATTCGCCAGACCACTTCATCTTAATACCATCGTGGGGAGGCTGGCTCCTATCTCAGCTGATTCTGGCTGAAGGTGGGGTACACCCTAAACAGCTCACCAGACCATCTCAGGGCAACACAAACTACCACTCACAGTCACACCTAGGGGCAATTTGGAACAGCCAGTTTGCCTGATGTGCATGTCTTTGGACTGTGGGTGGAAACCGGAGTACCTGGAGGAAATCCACGCAAGTATGGGTAGAACATGCAAACTTTACACCGAAACGTCCCGAGAAGCAAACACAGGACCTTTTTGCTCCAGTGTGGACGTGCTAATCGCTACCCCACCCTGTTGCCCTTGAAAGGTCATGCCAAGTTCTTTTCTTTGTTTGTACCACTTATTTGCCAATTCCCACCCGCTAGCTAGATCTCCCATTTCACACCAGTTAGGGAGAGTGAAAGCTTTCCGAGATACTACTTAAGATATGTTTCAGGAAGCAGAGCACATTTTGAGGAATTGCTAACTGCTGTCTAGACACCGATGATTGTCTGGGGTTGCTCTGATTAATAGAGTAATGTTAATAATCACTCCTGCCCAGAACAAGGGGCGAATTTCTTGAAATAAACTTTCTTGAACTGGCAAAATCTTTTCCTTCTATCATCCAGGAACCCTGGAGCTTTATATTGACTTAAAGGGAAATTAAATCTTAAGTCTTTTTTTATACAAATTGATAACAAAAACAACCTGCTTAAGAGATAAAATCTTTAGTGTTTCCAGGCAGTCCCACAGTTATATTTTCACAGACGTGTTGGATTAAGATTTGATTTCAGTAACATAAATGGAAAATAATAGCATGACCGTCCAGCCTCGGGAAATCTTTATTTGTAAATAGGATTGTTTATATTGATGCAGTGTTGCTTGATAAGACGATTCACTAGTTACTTGTCTCTCCTAACAGATTCGGTTTCAGTCACTCTGTCTCTGCGCTTCCTGAACGTGACTGTGGCAGTTCACGAGTTCACGTTCTATGACTGTTCTCTTGTGCAGCGTCTGTCAGGCACCATGCTGTAAGTTCCTCAATCCTCATGTTATTACAAATGAACAAGGATGTTTTGTACACTCATGCATTATAGTACATTTATTTCTTTACACCAAATGTGCCCCTTTCTTGCTGTGAAGCAGACGTGCTAACCACTACATCCCCTGCCAAAAAAAAAACAGTCAAATTTTATATATATATATATATTTCTTTCTTTCTTTCTTTATTTATATATATACATATACACATACACACACACATACATACTTTATTCATTCAACTATTAGTTAGTTTGTTGGTTTATTTAAAATCTAATTATGCTAAACCTGCTCTTATTTTCTTATTTTAGGCTGGGTTTTTTTTCCAGTAAATATTAATATTTTACACCAGCAGCCCACCCACCCTTAAGTCTGAGTTAATAGTTTCCTCTGGCCATCCACTTCTCTTGCATCTCTTACCTCCAAACAGAATTTTCTAACTCTAAATCTCATTCAGCACTGAATTAAGATTGTGATCTATTGTTATCTAACTTCCTGGATTTGAAAATGTCCTTAGAGTGCATTTTCCCCTTATACTAGCATCAAATTGCCCATCAAATTGAATAAAAATCTATTACCATACAACAGACCTTCATGTGATTTAATTTATCCAGCAGTGTCAGTGTTCATAATTTCATGTGGCACAAAAGGGTGGCACTGTGGTGTAGTGGTTAGCACGTCCACTTCACAGCAAGAATGTCCTGGGTTGGAGTGCAGGGCTCGGGTGTTTCTGTGTGGAGTTTGAATGTTCTCCCCGTGCTTGAATGGGTTTCCTCCGGGTACTCCACATTTACTCCCACAGTCCAAATACATGCACAGTGGGTTAGCTGGTTGTTCCAAATTGCCTGTAGGTATAAGTTTGAGGGTGAGCAGCGGTGTGTGTTATCGTGCAATAGTCTGGCGAGTTTTCCGGGTGTACTCTGCCTTCGCCCGGTGTCACCCGGGACAGGATCCAGCCTCCCTGTGACCCTAATAGTAGGATGAAGCAGTTTGGCAAAGTGTGAGTTTCTATGCAAAGTATCATAGTTACCTGTTTCTTTATCAGAATGCTTCTGGAATGCATGTATAATTATATAATGACATCAATTATATGATATAATCATTCATTCATTCAATCATTTTGCACTCACTCACTCTCTCGGCCCTTAATCCTACTAGGATCGCAGGGAGACTGGAGCCTTTCTTAGCCAAGTGTAGGCTTGTCAGTCCATCGCAGGGCCAAAACAAACACAGCCATTCACACTCATACTTAGGGACAATTAGTTCAATGTGCATGTCTTTGTACTGTTTAGTAATCCTAATTAGGGTCACGAGGAGGCTGGTGCCCATCTCTGCCAACTCTGGGCGAGGGCAGAGTACACCCTGTACAGCTCGCCAGGGCATCGCAGGGCTTAAATAATCATGTAATTATTTAAGCAGTTTGCGCTGCAGTAGCTCAGTTATGAGATCAGTCCAGACATCCTCTTCACGTTCCACTTCATTGCTTATCCTTCCTTATACCACCATAGTCAGACACTTTAACCCGGAGTTTACACTGAGGCACTATGTTCACAATCTGCACGATTTGAGTGAATCTTTATGAGAGTGGGGGGTCGTGGGATCGAATCGTGACGAACTTGAGGGAATTTGGTGGAATCGTGATGATCCGAAGGGAACCTGGTTGATTCTGGATTATTAAGATGATTGTGGCACAATTTTTGACTATCAAAAATTTTGTCACAACTATTACAATGAATTATGATATGATGCCACTCATTATAGAACAGCATGGATGAGCGCGGAAGAGCTCAACAAACCATAAAAGAGTATAACAGGGCACGACAGACCTTGATGCACCATCGCAGGCGATCTTGATAAACTTGGCAACACGATTCCTTCAAGTTTCATTTCCTGGATGCTCATAAATCGTGGAGCTCCATGCTTTTTTTTTAAATCACGGAGATCACGGACATCATGCCCCAGTGTAAACCCTGGGTAAATGTGTTCCAGGAACACTCTAAAAGACCTCCCGTTTTGAAGATGAATAGACCCAGTCATATGTTTGTTTGTTTTTTGCCAATGTGGGAAGTGAAGGCTTGTCCATCTAGTCTGATCCCACAGAACAGCACTATAGCACAAACTGCTGAAACTGGTAATGCTGACTAAGATAGAAAGAAGTCAGAAGACAGAGTGCACTGCATCTTGCTGCATAGCAGTCAGGTGGTGTTAATGTTATGGCTGATCGGTGTGTATAGAGTACTCAAATGTGAAGACATCTTAAACTAATTTGTGTAATGAGTCGTAAAAGTGTTCTTTAGTGTTTAAAAAGGCATTGAAAGCATTAGAAAGGGGCAGAGTTGGGAGTGTTGGACTAGCTTTAATTTGTCTATCACACTGAGTAATTAAATAAAGTTCACAGAAGTTGAATTTAAAATATTCTACTGTACATTTCTACCATATAATAGCACTTTGAAACTGCATGCTAGCCTAGTGTAGCTCCTTGTTATATTATTATTCAGAAGAAAGCATCATGATGATTATAAGGATGGCCCAGGAGTCTTTACTTTACTCCGTCCATGAAGGATACATTGCTGATGCAGTGTAGCTTTTGGCCCTCATTATTCTGCAGTAAAGAAAGTTATGTAGACAGACTGGAAAATTAAATGAGTAATTAAAAAGTAGCGTACTGTATACAGTAATTATTATTGTGATGCCTGCCAGCAAGAGAGCAACAGGGCCACAGGGGGGCCAGTGCCTATCTCAGCCAACACTGGGCAAAGGTGGTGTAAACCCGAACAGCTCGCCAATCCATCGCAGGGCCTACCCACACAATCATTTTCACTTACACATAGGGGCAATTTGAAACAGCCATTAGCCTAATGTGCTTGTCTTTGGGCTGTCGGGAGAACCCGAAGTGCACAGAGGAAACCCACGCCAGCAGGGGGAGAGCATGCAGAAACACCTGAGCCCTGGACTCAAACCAAGAACCTTCTTGCCGGGAAGTAGGCATGCTAACCACTACTACTATATATATATATTTTTTTTACAAAATTTTCACACAAACTTCAGAACATAATGCCATTGTGCACCTCCTATTTTCTGCCACAAGGTTGTTTTCACCTGTGTTATTTTGTTAGTTAGTTTGTTTGTTTGTTTCCATAAAATATCACTAAAAAATTATTCACAAATGTTTCTGTGAAATCTCGTTCTATAGTAGGATGGGGTATAATTAACAAATTAATAAATTTAAAGGTGACCTGTGCATGATCGTGTTGAAAAAAAAGTGAATAAGGTCATTAAGTGAAAATAATATCTGAATGAATGTTCATTAGACGCCCAGTAGGGGGACACATTTCATTAAAATATCTATGCCAACTTATAATAAATAAATATGCAGTCATAGGCAGATTTTTCAGGTTAATCAATGCAATTGCCAAATAATCAATTTGTGTCTGGTGGAAGTACCTTGTGCTTTTTAGTGACCTTCTAGTTTATGTATTTAAACAAATTTTCCTTTTGGTTTCCCATACCAAAACATGCACTTTGTCATTACTCAAAAGAGGATTACAGTTGTTAATCCGCAACCTTTCCTACTTCTGTTAATGGATTTTGATGAAACTTTAACATAAACTAAACCTAATGTCATTTGCACCTTCTTTTTTATTTTTGTATTAGATCTATTTTTGTATATTTTTCAGTGCTATTGGATATATATATAATAAGCAGTGCAAGTGACACAATTATTCCCTGGATGACTCCAAAATTTTTCATATAAAAAAAACCCAAAATATTTATTTAAAAAAAACATCATAGGTGTAGTATGAGGTACATACTTGAGTGGTCAGTTTTTAGTTTTGGGTGGAGCTTTAGAGAATGCAGTACCCGAGATTAACATGGCCTTTGTCTTATTTTAAAAGTTTACTCTAAATATATATTTGTTGACATTTTCCAGTGTTGTGAAAGATCACACTTTTTGATTCCTTCAATCACAATATAATATCAGCAATCTGAGATTGAAAAAAGTAACAGAATCAGAACAGGTCGCATGTCAGTGACAGTGACAGTGTCTCTGGTGATGTAGCAGCTGCCTTGCACATTCCTCCTTCAGGCAAGACGTCATATCATTTTCCAGCTTTCTCATTCTCAACAAGTAGTTCCCAGCAACCGTGCACTGATTCTTCAGATACCGCTCAGGTTGTTTTGATTTGAGCGTTGAGGTCCGGGAAGTAATAGGCTTGAATTTCTATAATTTAATGGTTGCGAAGTAGCATGAGCCACTATGAGCTTTATGGAAATGGGTCGACTTCCTGCTTGAAGTGTTGGATATCACCTCTCATATCATTACTTAATTTTATCTTTTTTTTTCTATGCAGATGTCTGGGGTGTGTGACTAGTCACTGGAGATGTAACTGGTGTGTTCACCAACACATTTGCTCTCATGAGGCAACATGCGACCAAGGAATGATCATTTATAATCAGCATGTGAGTTAAAGATTAAAATACAGTAGCTCCCAAAGAGTGTTCTGAAAATCTACTAGTTTAGTTTGTTTCCTTTACTCACTCACTCACTCACTCACTCGCTCACTCACTCACTCACTCAATCACTCACTCACTCATTCGCCAAATAGCTTAATCCCACTAGCAGGGAGGCTGAAGCCTATCACAGCCAACACTGAGCAAAGGCAGGGAACACCCTTAAATGCTCACCAGACCATCCCAGATACACAACCCTTCACACTAATGCTCACATCTAGGGGCAATTTGGAACAGCCAATTGGCTTAATGTGCATGTCTTAGGAATGTGGGAGGAAATTGGAGTACCCCGAGGAAACCCAAACAAGCACAGGGAGAACATGCAAATGCACTCACTGATCCTGGGACTCGAACCCTCTCTCTTAGTTTACTTCTCATTTAGTTCAAACTACATACCACTCTTCTCTCAACAACAATTTATATTTTAAAAGTGTTACTAAAAAGTTGTGATAACGTTATTTGTAGACTCCCAGAAACATTGTTCCAGTAAGGTTCATTTGTAAGGACTGTGTGCAGTGGTTTCGTTTTTTGTATCTGTATGATTCACTGAAAATTAAACCACAGTATGGATGTGCACAGTCCCTGTCCTATGCTAGATGGCGCTGTACTGGGGCCCGAATGTGTGCAACATTTTGTCAAAAGAGTGTTTTGTATATACGTCATGTATATGTTCTCAATAGACATGGTTTAACATCGTCACAATGTTCAGATAATGTTTATGCAATAATGTTGGACAACGTTGATTGTTAGCTGTCTGTTAGCTGGGAATACATTGACTACAAAGTCAACCAAAGCATACTTTGGCCAGAGTTGTAGCCATATCCACTGCTTTGCTTATACCTCCCACTATTATACAGCCAACTGCAAGAACAAGAACAGCTGTGAAAACCCTCACCAACCTGCTGAGTAATTCCCAGCATGCCATGTCTACTTTAACCCAACAGGCAGTAACTACAGTTGCAGTAGTGCAGATTCTTCATAATGAAAGCATAGTTGATAGAGAGAATGTACATGTCAATACTGACTCCTGGTGGCCATAGTGAAGACATGGGTGATTTATCATATAAAGGACCCACTGCAGACCTGGACACAGTTCACACTCTGACAGAGGCTAATATGGATGCTGCACTGTCAGCACCCTACCACCAGGCCACCACTGCCCTTACAGCACATGTATCACCCATTTGCCCTTACTCTTCAGAAGTGATCTATCAGTCTAGGTTTGTTAGGGGTATTGAGCAGCAATTGTCATGGAATATGGTTTGAATAGTTATCTCATGTCACTGACTTATATGATGATGAGCAGCAATAAAAAAAAAAAAATTATAACGAAGCCGAAACCCAAAAAAATAGAGGCTCATACACCACCACTCAGACACACTGACAATAAAAAACACACAGTCTATCTCAGGCAAGGAGGCAAACTTACAGGTAAATGAATGTTCACGGAGCAAACACTGAAATCGAAAGCTTGACAGAACATGAACTTGTTATTTTTTTTTTGTTGTTTTTTTTGTTTTGTTTTTTATTCCTCCCTAATTTAATTTTACTGTGTAAAGCTGCTTTGTGACAATGTCACTTGTAAAAAGCACCATACAAATAAAACTGACTTGACTTGACTTGACTTGACTTAAGCGGATAATTAGAAGAACAAGACAGGTGATTCAAATGAAAGTGAAAATCAGGTAATGAAAGGAAAGGCGATGAAAATCAAACCCAGGCATAGACACCTATCAATAGAGATACTTTTAGATATTGCATACATCTTTAAGTTAAAATATATACTTATGCATTCTCTAAAACCTGAGCTCCCAAAAGATATCTCTACTGATAGGTGTCTGAGGCTGGTGTTATAAAAGGGGCACCTTTAAGGGCTACTTTAAACTTCATCTCTGGGGGAAATAAATAAATAAATAAGCCTCCCATAAATAAGCCTTTGTTGACTTTGGTCTGGCATGAGAAACACTCAGTGTACACTATTAAACTATTAAACTAACTTCAGTGAACAGCTTGTATTTAATAAAGCTTGCGAGCAGACAAAGGGACAAAACATTAATTCAATTGCTGAACTGCTTAATACGACTTGTGTCGCTAGGAGACAGGAGCCCATCTCAGCCAACTCTGGGCAATAACAGGGACAGCTGACCAGCTCGCCTATAAACTAGTAGTTCAGCAAAACAGGGGCCATTTTTTTTTGTTTGTTTTTTTTTTGATGAATTATGCTTGTGTTTATTCAGGGTAATGAGAGCGCACTGGAGAGTGAAGCTTCCTACACATGTCCAAGTGTGGAGAGAGTTGAAGGTTCTCCTCTTCTACATGTAAACACTGCAAATAAGATTACACTGGTGGGACGCAACCTGCAGCTCTACCAGGTAATACAAATGGAGAATACAAATCAGACTCTGAAGCAGTGCTTTCTCATAATAATGTAAACCTGTGCCTGTGTGTGTGTGTGTGTGTGTGTGTGTGTTGTGTGTGTGTGTGTGTGTGTGTGCTTTAAGGAGGAGGATCTTGGGATGCGTTATGAGTGTGTGTTAGCCATAGAGGGCAGGTCCGTGGTCGTGGCTGCATTTGTTGAAAGGGATGAATCACAGCCCTTCCTGTTCTACATCACATGTCAACTCCACCAGGTTTTTCATGCAGATCTCACCAGTACATTTAGCAATACATGTAGCCTTCATGGATAAGACAACGTCTATGTCTGAAAGTGTGTGTGTGTGTGTGTGTGCTTCAGTACACCTACTCGGCTGCTGTGGAAGAATATAATGCAGTGATCACAGTAAGGAGAGAAGGCTCTTATCAGATGGACAGTCCCCAGGACCTGCATGGTGAGAGCGACACTCTCTATGTTAACCAGATCTCGAGAAGATCGTAGTGGGCTCCACATGCCCATGATGCAATAATGCAAGAAAAAGATGTCACCATGAGTTAAACATGATTCTTGTACTGAGTCTTGTGTTTGGTTCTCAGTGAGGCTGTATAACTGCTCGGTGGGTCGTTCAGACTGCAGCCGCTGTCAGACAGCACAGCCAGGTTACGGATGCGTGTGGTGTGAAGGACTCCCCCAATCCAGCTGTGTCTTCCACAACTCCTGCAGAGACCACATCCAGCACAGCTGCCCTGCTCCTCACATACACTGGGTAAGGTTTAAGGGCCTTTTGCATAGTCTTGTATCAAGTGTTTATTAAAAGGGAATTATATACAAAGTTAATAAAAGTTTGCGTACATCAATTATGTCTTTGCACATCAAAACTTGCTCATTATTACAATCTTCTTTTGAGGAAAAATAAAAATAAATCATCACATGAGGTGGGCACCACTGTACTGCAAAAAGTGACACATGACCTATGTAGAAGAAACTGTATACAAGAAAGTCTTGTGCATTTTAACGTACCTGGATATATATCATGCATGTATGTAAATGAACAGACACATGTCTGATGTTTGTAAATCTAATATTATGTGTAGAAGTTCAAATGCAAATGTATTTGTCATGTACAAAATCCTTCACAGTACAATATGTAGTGAAATGCTTATTATGACTGTCCTAAAATTTGTAGAATAAGCTATCAATATCAAGAAGAAAGGAACAATAAAAAATCACTATAACTATTTCTATTAGTAACTATATCTATAACTATTTCTAACTATTTCTAACAAGTGCCTTGTTTTATTCTATTTAGAAGTTCACTAGTTTATATCTGATTTATTAGTTTTATATCTGTATACTGTTATTATTGCTGTTCATCAGCTAACGGAAGGGTTGGATGTCCGACACGCCATGGCACTTCTACTTCTCCCATTTTTGCCGTTATCTTGCCTTATCGGAACTGACACATCGACATCCTATACTGGGGATTTCACGCACTTGCAACAGTGAAACAGGCTACAAATAGCAGACTTTCAAACAGGCTAATGCAAAATATTGAACTAATTTTAGGAGATTGCAAATTATTCTTAGGTTTTCTTTATGCACGTCCACCTAACAGCAAGAAGGTCCTGGGTTCAAGTCCCGGCCTGTTTCTGTGTGGAGTTTGCATGTTCTCCCACTGCTTGTGTGGGTTTCATTCAGGTACTCCGCTTTCCTCCCACAGTCCCATGACATGCACATTAGGCTAATTGGCTGTTCCAAATTACCCCAGGGTGTGAGTGTGAGTATAAATGATTATGTGTCTTGACTGATGAACTGTTCAGGGTGTATTGTGCCTTCACCCAGATTGGCTGAGATAGGCTCCAGCTTCCCCAGTAGTATGAAGAAGTTTTCAAATGAATGAATGAATAATTTGAACGTTTTATTGATGTATGCAACAGACAGCTTTTATCCATTTTATCCTCAGCCCCTCTCATGATATTCTGCTTTCTGTGGTAGATAGAGCCTCAGTGTGGGCCAGTAGAGGGCGGTACTGTGATCACTATCTCGGGATCAAACCTGGGCCAGAGAGCAGAGGACATTCAGAACTCTGTTTTTGTAGCTGGAGTACCCTGCATTGTTATTCCCACAAGATATGAGATCTCATCCAGGTAAATTATCATTGTTAGAACGCTATTAAATCCCTTATTGAGCATAAAGTCAGTGCTTTAAGCCTTTTATCTTTTTAGCTTTTTTATTAAAATTTGGGGAACAGGTTAATATAAGATTTGAAAGAACAATAAAATATTTTAAAAATAAAGTGATTCTTGTGAGCATGTGTTTGTGCTCATTTAAACCCTGTCCACCTGGAATGAACCCTAAAAGGAAATTCAATACTCAAAGTGTTAATTCAATCTTGGATATGTTCCTACGTGTGTGTGTGTGTGTGTGTGTGTGTGTGTGTGTGTGTGTGTGTGTGTGTGTGTGTGTCCAGCATTGTATGTAAGACCACAGCAAGTGAAAGTAAGAGAAAAGGACATGTTTCTGTGAAGGTTGAAGGAGGAGGAATTGGAAAATCTCTCCAGGATTTTCACTACCAGGTAACTCAGCACATCTTCATTAAGAATCTCACGTTAAGCACAAGGGCCGGCATGGTGGTGCAGTTGTTAGCACATCTGCCTCACAGAAAGAAAGTCCTGGGTTCGAGTCTCGGGCTCAGCAAGGGCGTCTCTGTGTGGAGTTTGTGTGTTCTCCCCATGCTTGCAAGGGTTTCTTCAGGGTGCTCTGGTTTCTTCTCTCAGACCAAAGAACTGCACATTAGGCTAACTTATTAATTCCAATCACTTCTGGGTGTGAGTGTGAATGGTTGTGTGTGTTAGTCCTGCACTAGTCCTGGACTGGAAAGCTGTTCAGGGTGTACCTCGCCCCCACCCAGAGTCTCCAGCCTCCCCCGACCCTGATATGATAAAACAGTTTTTCTGACATTAACCTAAAAGAATAAAACGCTTATGGTTAGACATAAGTACACTGTACAATAAGTCATAAGAAAATAGCATTTTCAGCTTACCAAAGCAAAAACATACTCCAATTTGTTTTAATCCACTAAACTTGCAGAAGATCAGCAATTCCAAGCCACCATGCTTCATGTTTTCATCCAGTCATATTGCAACATTGGGACTAGTCAGGGACATGCATGCATAAGAGAGAGAGAGGAAAACAGAGAGAAAGAGAGAAAAAGAGAGAAAGAGAGAGAGAGAGAGATCAGTCCTAAACTCATGTTATTTTTATATTCTTGGTTCAGTCTTTTGCTTTTTAGGAAAAAGTATTGGCTAACTGTTTTGTGAGAACCGTGTTATGATGAAGAGGCAAAGCTTTTTAATTTACCAGTTCATCTACATTCCAACCCTAGGGCCATGAAGTTTGGGTTGTGACTAAAACAATGAGATGTAATGAGTTTTCTTCGGAGGGTGTCGAGGCTCAACCTCAAACATCCAAGGTAACCTTGGGGTAAAGCTGATGCATCGAAAGGAGACAGTTCAGGTGGTTCGGGAATCTGATTAGAATGTTCTTGATCCTCAGGATCCCCCAGGAGGAGCTAAAGACTGTCGCTGGGAAGAGGGATGCCTGGTTTTTGGAGTAAAATGAATGGATGGATGTTTTGTTAGACATCTATTATCCAAATTTTGATAATTGGCAGATCGTATATATATTTTTCTGAAAAAAATACAAAAACAGACAGAGTATGAATCATCAGTGTAAAGAAGCGATAACATTGGAGACTAAACGAGATCAGGACGGATTAAATATAAAAGTAGGATAAACATCAGTATAGCCTTTCCGAGAAGGAGATAACCGATAAGGAAAAAAATTTAAGTGATGCTGAAGTTTCCCGCTTTCTGCTGGACAGGTAATGTAGCCTAATGAAATCTCTTCCTCTCTCACCCGGTACCTCAACAAGTGATTCTGTTTATGGAGAGCATGTGTATCCTGCAAGCTGAACCCTTCTACAATGAACTGTAATGTGCAACACGAGTCTTGCAGCAGCATGTTACAACCGCTCTGTCTTGTCTACGTACTGTAGTGTTTTTAAAGTGTTTTTAGCAACAGTACATCATATAGTCTTAGTCTTGGTAAGTGAAGCCCTCTGTAACCATGAGGATCGAGAGAGTTTTTATGGCATTCTAACTCTTTGTAAAGGTTTGTTTGTGTTTCCCAGATGTGCAAAAGCTCTCACCCACAAAGTGGATTGGGAACTATAGGAATGGGTTGCATTTGTCTGTCCGTCACACTTTAGTTTCTGGATATTTACTTACTACAAGCTGAAGCTGGGGCTTTCAAACTTGGAATAATTTTTCACTACTATGAGTGCTAGGCTGACTTTGTGTGTGAGTGACCTTGACCTACTTTTCAAGTTCACAGAGGCAAAACTGTATATTAGGTTTCCTGATATTTACTTGCCATGCACAAAAGCTGGGGCTTTCAAACTTGGTATGCTGGCTCACTACTATGAGTGCTAGGATGAGTTTGTGTGTGTGACAAAACTGAATATTAAGTGTCCAGTTATTTACTTGCCATGCCCAGAAGCTGGGGCTTTCAGACTTGCTATGCTTGTTCTATATTGGCATATTACAAAATGGTCTTTTTTAAGTGGGAGCGCCTGGACCCCTGTACTCTACTTTTTTGTTTTTTGTTCTTTCCTCATCTATGTCTTTTGAATTTCAGGATCCAGTGTTACTGGGAATGTTTCCACTGAAAGGTCCAAGGTCAGGAGGCACTTTAGTCATCATCATGGGCCAGGATCTACGAACAGGCCAGCGTGATGAGATCAGAATCCTGATTGGTGGAGTGCCCTGTATCTTAACTAGGTAAAAACACTTATAGTTTGCTTAAACTGATTACAGGCAAACAAAATTAAATAAAAACAATTATGACTTATTTGTTTGATTATGGATTAATATTGAATTTGCAGCTCTCCAGAATCTGACGATGAGCAAATTGCATGTGTGACCAGTGGCAGTAACAGAACAGGAAATCATGCAGTAACTGTGTGGTTTGGTGAAGCTGAGCGCCATCTACAGGACACTTTTTATTACTATACTCCAGACCCAATCATCACTGGTGCTGTTCCTTCTAAAAGCTTCCTCAGGTATATTCATGTTCCAAAAGTTCTATGAAACCAGTTTGTATATACACCAAGTTGATCCAAAATAAAAAAAATTTTGAGGAATATATACCAGTTATTCCATGAATTAAAGTTGTACATGAGGTGACTGTCAGTCGTGTATGAAGAAATTGAGTGGAATAATTGTTTTATCATATCCACATCCATTGAATTGCAACAAGATTGTGGAAGTGAGGGTGTGACCTCTGCAGGGAAACGGGAGTCAGCCAAAGCCAGCAAGTGACACAATGATGAGTTGCACCCATGTGTAAATACTGCCTCTGTTTATGTGTGTTCTTTGTGTGTTTGCATATGGAAAGATCTGGTAATTAAAAAGCTCAGAAGAGACACGAGGTTGTGTCTGTAGAGTGTGGTTTAGTACATTAAAAACCTTCAAATTGAGGATTAAAAGGCATCTGAAAAGGGCCTGATTTGATTTTGAGTAAATAAAACTCGGTTTCCCAAAACTACCCAAAACCCAATCAAACCACCAAACTGAGAGCAAAACAAGCAAATAACAATAACAAGCAAATAAGCACAACTCTAGGTAGCTCATTTCTCTCCTTATCTTCATTTGATTGATTCATTGATTCATTTATTAATTTATACGTTTAATTCTACTAGGGTACCATGGTACACCCAGTCTCCTCCCACAGTCTAAAAACATGCACATTAGACAACTTGGCTTTTCCAAATTGCCACAAGCTGTGTATGTGATTATGAATGGTTGTGTGTGTGTTGGCCCTGTGATTGTCTGGCAAGCTGTTCAGGGTGTACCCTGCCTTCTCCCAGTGTTGGCTGAGATAGGCACCAGCCTCCACTTGGCCGCAGTAGAATTAAGTGGTTCATCAACATGAACGAGTGACTGAGTGAATGAGTACATAGGTTGGAATCCTTGTAGTAAAGGAGCCAATTAGAACAAGTGCTTGGTCGTTTCTGGTGGGTGAAGATATAATAAATGGGTATGTACACTGCAGAACCCAGTCAAATGTAAGAAAAGGCTCATATTCTCAATAATACTCTGATTAATCATTCAGCATTTTATTGCATCCAAGCATCAAAGAATTCTTGGTCTTAGTGACGTAATATGTTTTAGAGTCAGTGTGTAATTAAACTCCTCACTGCATGATCAGGCCTGTTTCTAGGCCCCCAGAACAAATCACGCAATAAGTAGGGATGGAGTCTGAACAGAGAGATGTTTATTATAGAAACTTTAGTTGCAGAGGTTTCTCACCTCTCCCTGCACCATACTACAGGATTGAAAGTTGAATTAATCCTTATTAGCTCCCTGGGTTCTCAGTATCACATACTGACACGGTCTTCTTCCCCAGATTTCTCTCCGTCTTAATAAAAACTTGATTCTTTGTTTCTCCCTCTTTTCCCAGTGGGGGCCGTGTGATTCGAGTTTCTGGTCATAATCTGGATGTCGTCCAGGACCCTCGCATCCGAGTGACCCTAAGCCCTCCAGGGCCACAGTTCCAGGGGAGGAAAAGGAGGAAAAGAAAGAGTGAGAGACACACTGGAAGAGACGTTGGGCTTTGGCCTCTCAAAAGGGAGCGGCGTATAGTTCCAGCATCACGCTGTCCTGAAGATAGCATCTGTGATGTGAAGCAGGTATGTTTATTAAATGTGTGTGAGCATCTGGGTTTGTGCTTAGACATATTTACCATCCCTGGCTAAAAGTATGGAATCACCACACTTAAAGGATCATTACCCCATCTGTTTTACTTTGTATCAATAAACAAATCACAGATATGGCACAAAGCAATTTTTTTCAATTGCTGAACTTTTTGGCTTCATGATACGTATCTCAAACCCTCATTCACTTAATCATTTGCCAAACCGATTAATCGTACTAGGGTTGCTGGGAGGACGGAGCCTATCTCAGCTGACACTGCGTAAAGGTAGGATACACTCCAGTTAGCCAGTTGGAACAGCCAATTAGCCAACATGCATGTCTTTTGACTGTAGGAAGAAACCAGAGTACCCTGAGGAAACCCACACAGGCATGGGGAGAACATGCAAAGTCCACACAGAAATGCCCTCCCCAAGCCTGGGATTCGAACTCAGCATCTTCTTGCTGTGAGACAGACATGCTAACCATTACGCCACCATGATGCCATAACTCAATCAATTTTTTTTTTATTCATTTATTTATTGATTCATTTCTCAACCGCTTAATCCTTATTAGGGTCGCGGGGAGGCTGGCGCCCATCTCAACCGACTCTGAGCGAGGGCAGAGTACACCCTGGACGGGTTGCCAGGCCATTGCATGGCAAAAAAACACTGACAGCAACCTGATTACAATTGACAGCAATGGTTCTTTTACATGCCTCTCACCACAGACAGTGAGAGACACGGCTGGCCTTTGATAACCCAGTAAGCTGCACTGGGGGGACAATTTTAAATAAGGGCTTTTTTTGCAGATTAATAATGGGAAAAATCATTGAATGACTTAATGTTAAAGACAAAATTACAGAATCACCTTACAATCTGCATTTTTAAAACAAATACCAGGACAAATCGGAAAATTCGAATTGGTCTGCAGTTAAAGGCGAGAGCTTATAGACCTTAAATCAGATATTATACCCATTTCACATCTTTAATATTTTATTTTGGACACCAGAGGAGCACCAATGTACAAACACTAATCCAAAAAACTGCACAAGAAGCTGATTTCCCACCTCCCCCAAAAAAACTCATCATGAGAGTGTATGTGTACTGGATGGTCTGTTTGGCTTCTTCCTCTCATAAATTTTTTTTCTGGCCTCTGTGCCTTCTCTGCTCTGATTGGTCACCTGAAAGCTCCACGTTCAGTACAGTGAGAGGCAGACAGGGATGAACGTTGATAGTTCTGTGTATAACAGGGGCGGTGGGGGGGGCAGCTAATCAGAAGTCCCAGCATGCACAGTGCACTACTGTACAAAAAAAGATAAAAACCGTGTGATTACGACCAAAATCAATGATATCTGTGATATCTAAGTTAACCTGTGTTATCTGTCATATCTGTGATTAGTTTATTTGATATGACCTAAAAAAACTGTGGATATTTTAAATGCGCGGCAGTGGTGGCCTGGTGGTAAGGTGCTGGATTACGGATCCCAAGGTCGGGGGTTCAAGCCCCACTATCAACGGGTT
>JAOUQZ010000017.1:13070270-13091089 GCA_028564935.1 Neosilurus hyrtlii
GGGGGGGGGGGGGGGGGGGGGGGGGTGTTTGTTTGTTTGTTTGTTTTAAATAATACCTTCCAGTTAATTACGCAACACTCATTTCTGAAACTTGTTGGTACCATGTACCAGTGGTAGTTCAGAAGGGATTGTATTCAGTGGCTCTGGTTACAAAGACGATCTCTGTGTCCAAAATCACAGACTTTTCTCTTATAATGAAATACGGTGGACTCTACAGTGAGCTCAACAGTAAAGTGTTATGACTCTTTCGGACACCTGACCTTGACTCTTAATTACATTATGCTGTCACATGATCAACGTCAGCTAAGCTAAGCTGCTTTTAATTAAATCAGACGTCAAGCTGGTTGGTATGGTAGTGTAGTGGTCAGCATGTCTGCCTTACAGCAGGAAGGTCCTGGGTTTGAGTCCCGTGCTCAGCAAGGGCAGTTCTGTGTAGAGTTGTTGTCACTGTGCTTGCGTAGGTTTCCTGCGGGTACTCCGGTTTCCTCCCACAGTCCACAGACATGCACACGAGGCTAATTGGCTGTTTGAATTTGCCCCTGGGTGTGAGTGGATTAAGTTTCACTGTTTTGTTTACTTTATTTTTCATATTTTATGACTTTATTATTTTCATGTACTGTATTTTCTCTGAATTTGTCTTGTGCCTCCCATCATAAGGAAGAATGTAATGCATGATGGTATATATGGCTTTGTTAGCGACGCTCAGTTGTACCCTACTTTTCATGATGCACTAGAAGATTCACTGAGTGTACTATATAGTGAATATTAATTCTGAGTGTACTTTCGGACACCGCTTAAAAACAGCAACCTCCCTATAGAGTGCATTCTATAGCCAGGGGTGAGCGATTTCGGACACGGGGTCAGTTTTCCCTGTCAACATCTCAGAGCTTCTGATCTCTGTATACATAAAGTGCACTTCCTGTTTAGGGTTGAAGTTTTCTTACATGCAATCAAACCTATTAATAAAACTTCAACTAGAAATCATAGGCTTGTATGTGTGCGGCACAGCGCCGTAGTGGTTAGCACGTCCACCTCACAGCATCAAGACCCTGGGGTTCAAGGCCCGGGTGTTTCTGTGTGGAGTGTGCATGTTCTCCCTGTGCTTGTGTGGGTTTCCTCCGGGTACTCCGGTTTCCTCCTACAGTCCAAAGTCATGCACATTATAGTAAATTGGTTTTCCAAATTGACCCTAGGTGTAAGTCTGAGTTTGAATGGTTGTGTGTGTTGTCCTGAGATGGTCTGGCGAGTATTCTGGGTGTACCAATCTATCGTGTCAACAATGTGTATGTGTGTGTGTGTGTATATATATATATATATATATATAAAACAGGAACACGCGTTGAATTTTCAGCTAATGTTGACTGAATAGCTTACACATATTAATGGATATTACTGATATATATATTAGAAATGTTTGCGCTCGTCCTATTTGATGAAATGCTTTATGTTCTCGATTTCACCACAGGAATGCATTAGTATACGAGTGGGCGTGTTTATTATGGGGGATTTCCCAAACAAGTACAGCTGAACATGGAACTCGCTGAAATTACGTCTTCTCTTTAACGCTTCTCATCCAGTACGTTGCCTTACGCGTCTGTCAATTTTACAGTCAGCTTTAATTCATGGATGGTCTTTTCAGTGTGTATTTTTCAACGAACAAGGCCTAGTAGTCTGCTTCCCTGTAGTCTTGCTCCTGTGGCATGCTCCTGGCAGTGCTGAACAAAGATAATTACTCAGGAAGCCATCTGACCAATCAGCTGTGGCTTTACATGCTGTCAGTGGGAGGGTAGCCAGTCACAGCGCGTCTCTGATCACACACAGGCCTCCAGCGCTGAGTGTTCAGAGGCGAGCCCTCCCTTGTCTAAAGGCTGAGACTGTCCTCCATGTTTCATAAGTATTGACATTACACTTTTCAGCCATGCAGCCACAGAGGTAAGCTTTCTGTTTTATTCTTCTCTATACTGTCCTTTCACTACTTCAATTGACTGTTAACACTGTTTATTTTCACTTATTTTCAGTCTACAGTAAAGGCCTGGCAAGGCCTCTCACACTGAAAACAGGCGAAAGGGGGAGGGAGAGAAAGGGGGGTGGAGGAGGAGGAGGCGGCCTATGGAGGAAAAACAGGTTTTTCTTTCCTTGGCGTCCTGAGCTTTGGCCTGAGCATGTCACATGACTGCAAAGCAAACGCAGGCAGCCATTACTCAAATGGCAAACAAATGGCAGTCAAATGTTGCACTGTTGTGGAGCTTGGGCTGGAGTGCAAGCAAGGCCCAGTTCCCCCGTCCCCCCGCCCCCCCCTCTTGTAGTAACAGGGAGAGAATGGGATTGTAGGATGGAGGAGGGATGACTGAATGGTGGAAGTCTTTTGTAACTCGACTCTCTGGCCCTTTTGTCTGCATGTCTCCCACTGAGCCTGGCATAGAAAATGGTGGCACATTAACCCAGAACCTGTAAATGGTGGCCATGTTCTGTAGATCTAACACGGCAATTTAAATCTATTTCCCTAACCGACAGTTCTACAGAACTGGTTTTCTTAACATGGACTCGAACCCATCATGTGCGTGCACTTTGTACAAGGTCTTGTCCTAATGGTGTACATGAGAATTCCACTGTCGGGATTAAGGTCACGCTATAACGGGTGTATAAAAATATAAAGTATCGGTCTTTCCTCCCAGAGTACATAATGACGCCATGTTCTCTAAGTTGGGCAACTGGGACAACCAGATGGGTGGAGCAGCAATAACGACACTTTAGGAGACAAAATAAACCATGTCATTCTCATCGGTCTGTATGAATAGAGCAGCAATTCAACATGATAGAGTTTTATGGCTTATTATATGGATGCAATCAACAACAAACAGATGTTTGGAGTTCCACTGATAATCTACCCTTGATGAAGACTTCACCTACATGTCCGTAGAGGTTGACAGAATCACCCTGATCAGTGAGATTTTTTAAAGCCTTTATTTTGATGGTGGAAATCTACAGGAACTGCTCGTACTCTTTTCTAGAAGACAAAACCTCCTATGTGTAGCTAAATGAGTTTGAGTTTGGTAGACTCTCTTTGATTATACCACCGGATAATAACTTTAAGGCGGCACGGTGACATAGTGATAGAAGAAGGTCCTGGGTTCAAGTTCCGGGCTCAGTGAGGCCGTTTCAATGTGGATTGTGCATGTTTTTCCCCATGCTTGTGTGGGGTTCCTCCAGGTGCTCCGGTTTCCTCCCACAGCCAAAGATGCACATTAGGCTGATTGGATGTTCCAGATTGCTCCTAGGTGTGTGTGTGTGTGTGTGTGTGTGTGTGTGGGGCATGTGATTGGCTCCAGCCTCCCCGCGAGCCTTATAGGATTACACAGTTTTTCAAAATATGTGAGTGAGATGATCGTGATTTCATTTGGTTGTTATATGAAAATATGAACCGTAACTAGGTAATCGAATGGCACATACCTCACTGACCAATCAGCCAGCCTTATGCAAGTGTCTCAACCAGTTGGAGTGGGAGACACAACCTGAGCAGCAGATAGAAAAGCATGTTGGGGTCAGTTTTACAACCATCAACGCAAGGGCCATCAAATGAAGGCTGTGTCGGTGTAGTTTATTAAAGAAAAGAGGAAGGAGGTATGGTTGCACATGAATTCATCTGGTCATTTTGTGCTGTTTGTTCTTCACAATCTGATGAAGGGTAAATAATTGTAAAGTGTAGTTTTGGATTCGTCTCCTATGCCGCCTGGGACAGCAGATGTTGCATGCGTGTGCCTTTCAGAAGGAAACAGATTTTTTTTTTCTTTGTGGTTGTACGTGCAGAGGAAACTAACCACATAGTAATGTTTTTCAAGGTAAAAAGGAACTGGTTATAAAAAATATTGAAATAAATAATGTGGTAGCTGTATTCTCTGATCATCTCGTGTATATAAAGCTTCCGTTGGTTTCCGTCATGCGTTAACTTTGTTCCATTTTATTTAAAATCTCTTGTGCTTTCAGGTTCTAGTTTGTCGAACCTCCAGTAGATTTGTTTCTGGATTTGCTTTTCAGCTGCTTGATGTTATTTTGTCAGTATAGCTTTTGACTGTAGCCCGTGTTGACGCTGCATGTTTACTGTAAAGCTTGTATGATATGTGTGTGTGTGTGTGTGTGTGTGTGTGTGTGTGTGTGTGTGTGTGTGTGTGTGGACGTGCAGGATCAGGCCTTGAGAGAAGGGGGAGGAGGTGTTCAGCATATCGCTGGGGGAAGGGAACCAGCAGTCGTTCTCGTTTCCTGTGTGCAGACAGAGAGAGAAACTGAGAAAGAGAGAGAGAAAAAAAGACCTTGGCTCACTCGTTCTCTGACCAGTTATCTCCATATTCACAGCCGCCTCTCTCCCCTTTTCTTCTTTCTGATGGGCTCGCAGATCGGATAGCCTTTATTGACACGAGAGTAGGCGTTTGACTCCATAGAACATTCTAGAAGATCTTGGCCTGTTTTTTTTTTTTTGTGGAGGTCACTGAATGAAGGCCATGTGGTGTTTCGATTCTCGACTGTGAGCATATCCTTAACAAGCCCATGGATCACTTTCAGGACTGGGTTTCCTGTTTGACAAAAATCTTCACCTAAGTCCTTTTGTTAGCCGTCCTGGTGGTGCAGTCGGTGGACTTTCAGACCACGTCACACTTTTCTCAAGAAGAGACTGAAAATCTTGATGGGGAAAAAGATGCAAAAATTGGGCTGCAAAAATGGTGCCTTTGGTCACATGTGAAATGTTGGTGGCACTCCTACCACGCTCAGTGTAGACTAGCCTTCAGGATTCGCCAAGACATGATTTTTTTACACTCAGACATTTCAGTGTGGTATTTTGTGATAAACACACACTACGCCAACAAAATCCCTCTTTGTTGGTAGTACTATTAATTGGCAGAACACATTATACAAGCTGGACAGGTGAGGTCTGCTAGTGATCAGGTGAGTTTTACTCCTTGGCATGGGTGATGCATTATACCTGATTTGCCTTGTCAACTCAAATGAAATTTTATATATATATATATAAACATTTTCCCATTAATTTGTTGTCTGTTGTTACTGTTTGGAGTTTGCATGCTCTCCCAGTGTTTGTGTTGGTTTCCTCCGGGTACTTGGGTTTCCTCTCACAGTCCAAAGATATGCACATTAGCTACAGATTGCCCCTAGGTGAGTGTGAGCGTGAATGGTTGTGTGTGTGGTGCCTCGCAAAGGTCTGGCGAGCTGTTCAGGGTGTACCCTACTTTCGCCCAGTGTCGGCTGAAATAGGCTCCGGCCTCCCTGTGACCCTAGTAGGATTAAGCAGTTTTGTGAGTGCGTGAGTGAGTATTGTACTAGAATACTCCATGAATGATGACCTGAGATGCCTAAATACACTTCAGAATCTCTTTGGCCTCTACTCCTATACGAGGTGTTAAAACGAAAGGAACATGTTGATGCAGACTCGTGTTTCCTCAACACACCTTCTCATGCTTGTGTCAGCAGGATATATTAGGTCCCAGGTTCTCCGGCTGAGACTGGATGGCCATGTTCAGTTTCTACCTTTCTGATCAGTAAATATGAATAGTGTGGGTAAAATAAATTTAAATATCTTTATAGTTTTCCGTTACCCTCTGCCATCTCCTCTCCGTGGTGAAGCTGGTATTTGTGGATCTAACTTCAGTGGATTTTTCTGTAGTGGCTGAACAAGGCTAAGGATGACGGAGCACATCTGCCTCAATTGTACAACAAAATCGCATCTCTTTCCCCTCCACTTTTTAGTAGAACAGCAGAAAGTTTTGGGACATAACCAAGGCTGATTTTAAAACGGACTTAACGAGGTTATGCAAATGAATCAAACAGTGTTTGCAGCCAATGTGAGGACTAATAAAAGGGCTGGTAGGAGCTGATATTCTGTCTGAATTCAGGAAACTGACTTTAATACCAATCAAAATCTCTTGGTGGATGTTTATCAAATGCGTTTAATACATTTGAAAGAAAGCTGCAGAACTACACGTTGACTAGGAGATGTTTCAACCCTCGTAACCAAGTGTAATCCTCCTGAAAACATCTGGCCCAGAGGAGACAAGTAGGCCTATACTGTTCCCCAGATAATATAAGAGCATGGACTCACTGTCTGTTAATAATTCTATAAAACAGACACACATGAAGTTCACCCACACTGTGAGTTTCATACCCAGTTGTATGCAAATGTGTCACTTTGAGAACCAGGTCTGGTCTGAGATGGACTGGCTATACTGCACCGAACAACAATTAAACTCGTGGGATTTGATTGCATCACCTCAGGTTTCTATCTCAGAAGCAAACCGTTGGAGATTCTGATGTTCACATTTCTTTCTCTTTTTTTTTCTTTTTTTTTCTTCTCCCCTGTGTTTTGATCTTGTCTCACACCAGCTTGGCTGAAGAGGAGATCAAGACGGTATCTGATGTGGTTAAAGAGATGGAGGTATCAGCTCCACCAAAAGGTGAGGTAGATTACAGCATGATATATCAGTGGTTTGTGATAATGGTGGGTCAGGTTTACTATTAAAATGGGTTTGTTTGTTTTTTTTACTGAAAGGCAGATGTATCACATTGTATAATGCTCTGTTCATGACAGCGGTGTGCTAATACTAACGAGAGATGAAAACACATGCATGTTTTACAGCATTAAAGTTCAGTTTCAGTCTAATCAGGTATAAGGTCATACTGAGAGGGAGGACTGAGGGAACCCCTCTCGTGCATAGGGCAGCATGTTGGTGTTGTGGTTAGCATGTCCACCTCACCTCAAGAAGGTCACGGGTTCAATTCCTGGGCTTGGTGAAGGCGTTTTTGCGAGGAGTTTGCATGTGCTCCATGTGCTGATGGCTGTGGTGGCTCAGTGGTTAATGCAATGGGTTACTGATCCAAAGGTCAGGGGTTCAGTACCACCAGTACTTCCTCAGCACCACCACTATTGAGCCCTTGAGCAAGGCCTTTAACCCTCCATTGCTTAGTTGTATAAAAATATTATTAGTAAGTTGTTCTGGATAAGAGCATTTGCCATATGGCATAAATGTAAAAAAAATGTGAGTTTCCTCCAGGTACTCTAGTTTCCTCCTTCGGTCCAGAGACATGCATGTTAGGATAATTGGCTGCTCCAAATTGCCCCTAGGTGTGACAGAATGGTTATGTGTGTGTTGGCCCTGCGGTGTATAGGCAAGCTGTTCAGGGTGTACCACGCCTTCAATCTAAGTCGGCTGAGCTCAGCTACAGCCTCTCTGCGACCCTAGTAGGCTTGGTAAATGAATGAGTGAGAGGTGTGTGTGTGTGTGTGTGCGTGTGTATCCACCTTGTCAACAGTCACCATTATTAAAGATTTCTGTATTATTATATGCACAGTTCCTGATCTAGAATCAACAGAAGCGACATTGTCTAGTCAAAAAAGGAAAGCACCCAGTCCGCCTCAGTCCTCGAATGGCCATTCACCATCTGACACATCTCCAAGTGGTGTCAAGAAGAAAAAGAAACCCGGCTTAATCACCAGCAATAAAGATCAGGTAAGACCCTATTCCATCCTAATGTGATTTCTTCCATTCAGAGATGATAAATGTCAAAATATCATTTAATTTTAATGTTGAGTGACAGCAGGATAGTTTGTTTGAATTTGTTTATGCATCTTGAGAAGCAACTCTTGCACCCAGAGTGTGTAAGCAGATCTCCTCTTTCATTTACTCTTGCAGTAGTTTTTTTTAATTTAACACTCCATGTGAAACAGTTGTGCTAATTTTATTTTATTGGGGTGAAAGCAGTTGCTTTTAAAGCCATGGCCAGTTCCTAAGGACATGGTGTAGAATTTAGCTCTTTCACACTTTTATATAAAGGGTCATCATATAATGCATGGGTTGCTTGGTGCCTCGTTCCCACCAACACTGAAAGACATTAATTTACTGTCACTGTAATGAAATGGTGATGTCCATTCGTTTGCCAAATCGCTTAATCCTACTAGGGTCGCAGGGAGGCTGGAGCCAAGCTCAGCTGACAGGGGGTACACCCTGAACAGCTCACCAGTCCATCACAGGGCCAACACACACACAACCTGTGAAAACTCACGCAAGCACAGGGAGAACATGCAAACATGCAAAGCCCCGAACACAAACCCAGGACCTCTTTGCTCTGAGACGGGAGTACATCAATATGCCGCCAGGGAACACATAAGCAAAACTTTAATCTATCCCTTGGAGTATCATTAACAGTAATCCTCTACGTCAGTTTCTTTGGAAATTCGAACCATGGGATGAATATGCCATGACTAAAAGGAAAGGATCAACATTACCTGCCATAAGAAAGGGTGTACTACATAAGATTTTGGATTGCACTTGAATCTGGAGCTTCATTTTTTGATTTGCAAAGAAGTAAAATGTATGGCTGGCTCCAAATATTCAGTATGTGTTAACACTGATTCTGCTATGTTTTCATCGTATAGATGTAGTAGATCATCAAAGAACCTTTCACCAATTATTAAATACCTGGTGAGCATTTGAGCAGTAAGGGTTATGATGTACTGCTTTTGTGTACGAGGTAATAAGGCTCTATCAGTATTTGGATACAGCCAGTAAAGGCGGTGATCTTGCAACGGAACCACTAACATCGCCACTAACAGTAATAATCTGATTTACTCATTACACCTCACTGTAAAGCCACCAAATTTAAAACAAGCAGGAAATAAAACACTCACAGATCCTACAGGAAACATGTAAAATCCAGTCTTGTGTGTTATACATAGTTCCATAGCCTCCTATTTAATCCAGTCAGGTGGGAATACATGACACCAATTTCTTTACCATTATGGATGACTGAGTGGGAATGAAAATTTGTTGTGTAGATTTAACCCCTCCAACCAGATTTTGAATATGAAATATATCTTAAGGCTGTAGGAGGTGTTTTTGAACTGATAAATCACCAAACTTTGCAGAACCATAGTCCTCCATGACTGAATGTGATGACCTTTGCTGTGTCTAGTTTAAGCCTGTGTAGATGTAGACAGTCAGTTTGCCTTAGCATTCCTGGGGCTTGAATAAATCCTGTGTGCTGCGTCCGTTATGTTGCTTTGGTGTTCTGGTTTTAGCTTTATGCATGAGAGACAATGAATCATTCTCCAAATGAAGACCTGCAGGAATCCCTTGGTTTTGTTGCTGGTCAAGTCCACTCTTAGACTGACCCACAATATGCCCTCTTTGAAAACCAGACAACTCTTTTACTCATGGTGTTCTCGGCATAGCTGGAGTATAAACAATTATATAATGTAATCTTAAATGAAAATATATAAATTAACGAGTTTGATCAAATGAGTTCCACAGATAAAACTCTGCAATGATGGGTGTCTATTTACTTTTGATATGTTCAACTGGGAGGAGACTCTGGGTCAGACCCAGAACTCACTGGAGGGATTATATATCACAGCTGGCCTGAGAACACCTCGGGATCTCCTAGCAGGAGCTAGAGTGTCGCTTGGGAAAGGGATGTCTGGGTTTACCTCTAAACCTGTGGATGGATGGATGGATGGATGTGTGTATATATCCAAAAACCCTCCCACATTCCAACTGTAAATAAAAACTATATATTATTTATACACATGAACCTTAGTGATACAGAATCATGAGTGTATATTCATCAACCCCAAACTCTTGAAGGCCTTAAGGTTGCTATTCAGCAGGAGATCGCCCCTGTTCCACCTCCAAGAGTGTATAGACAACGACGGTGGTGGATCTTCCTTAAAACATGATGATTAAAAATTGTACTGAATATTGTTTCCTGTATGAAAATAAAAATTTCATTATCTTTAAAGGTTTCTTTCATTTACCTTTGAAATGTGGGAGGTTTTATTGAGGCACCCTGTAACAAGAAGATAAACTTGGATGAGTTTCACAGATGAAACTCTGTAATGACGAGAGTCTATTTACTTTTGATATTCACAGTTTTTTCTCCACATCTTCTTTAAGAAATATGATTACTTTTAATTTGATAAAGGTGAAACTACTTCACTACTTTCAAATATTCAGGAGGCATTGCTGAATGATAAACTTTACAGTATTGATATTATTATGATAATCATAAATTGTGACCCTCCGGCAGCAAAACGGTTTCATGGGTCAACTGGTGTTGGAGGGTCACAGTTTATCCTCCACAGTTTGCATCTATTCGCAGTATGATTGCAGTTGTCTGGCCCTGTTAGTGCTTGGCAGTCAGTATCTGTGCTTGGTATGTGTGGCTTTCTGAATCAGTAACCACCCCTCCTTCTGGAGAGGTGAAAATGTATTCTGATACTGTATACCTGCACATTAATATTCAAGGGCTTCAGCAAAATCCTTCTTACATCTCTCCAGCATGAGGGTTACCTCTCCTTGCTTTTGGCCACTACATTTAGTAAGGTTCTGTGGTTGTGCTGTGTTGACTTGCTGCTCCTCTTGCCTGTAGTGCTGTGGTGTGTGTTTTTGACAGCAGCTTCTGTCTCTCTTGCCTGCATTTCAGTGTGAGCTAAGACATGGTCCATTTTACTATGTCAAGCAGCCTGCACTCACCGCAGACCCTGTTGATGTTGTGCCACAGGATGGGAGGAATGACTTTTACTGCTGGATGTGCCACCGTGAGGGCCAGGTGCTCTGTTGTGAGCTCTGCCCACGCGTGTACCATGCCAAGTGCCTCAAACTGGCTGCCGAGCCTGAAGGTGACTGGTTCTGTCCAGAGTGTGAGGTAAATACTAGTGTGAGGTGTAGGGTATGGGGAAAGGTCACTGTCATGAAACAGTACTGAACCCCACCCCATCAACCAGGTCTTGCAGGGCGGGCTATTTAATTAAGCCATTTAATTATTTCCTTACAGTTTTAAATTTGGGACACATTTACTTAAGAGATTATAAAAACTACAAATTTGCATTTCTACTCCTACTTTGCATCAGAAAAATAGTTTTTCTTGGAAGAGTCAAGCTTAAAACAAAAAATGTCAACCCTACAGTATGTTCGTTCATTCATTCATTTGCCGATCCGCTTAATCCAACTAGGGTTGCAGGGAGGTGGTGACCATCTCAGCCTACTCTGGGCAAAGGCAGGGTACACCCTGGACAGCTCACCAATCCATCACAAGACTAATATACACACAATCATTCACATTCACACTTAGGGGCAAATTTGGAACAGCCAATTAGCCGAACATGCATTTCTTTGGACTGTGGGGGAAACCGGAGCACCTGATGGAAACCCACACAATTACGGGGAGAACATGCAAACTCCACACAGAAACGCCCTGGCCGAGCCTGGGACTCAAACCCAGGAACTGCTTGCTTTGTGGCGCACATGCTAACTAATACGCCGCCATACTGTCCTAGATTATGTTATCAAACATATTTTAAAGCAGAGCTTCTGAGCAAAGCCCCATATTCATTGAACATGGTTTTGATGGCTGTCCTGTGTCCATACCCCATTGATGACTTGATGCTGATTATGTATAGTTTATGTTATGTATGTTATGTATTGTTTGTGCAATAATTAAACTGAAACCCAAACAATACAGGCTCTTAAACCACCGCTCAGACTCTCACAGAATAATTAAAACACAAAATCTAACTCAGGTAGGCTCGGCCAGAGTCGGCTGAGATGGGCGCAGGCCTCCCCGTGAACCTAATGAGGATTAAGCAGTTCAGAAAATGAATGAATAGATGACTGATAGCTCATGTAGGCACTGAACCTTTCATTAAGCAAAACAGTAGAGAACATTAGCGTGAACATGAACGTGTTACCCAGATAAATAAACTAACAAGACAGGTGATACAAATGAATACAGAAATCAGCTACTGAAAAGAAAACTCAGTGTTAACCTTTCCTTCTTTTGCTCCGGGCCATAGTTGGCAAATTCAGGAGTGATTTATTTATTTCCTCCAGGAATGAAGTAGATTCAGCCATTAAAGGAGCCGCGCTACTCTTATAACACCAGCCCCAGAATATAGTAGATGAGTTTTTAAAATATAGTAGATAAGTCTATCCTGTTAATGAATTGAGGAAAGCTTTCCCTGGGCATGCACTAGGGCATGATGTCCGCGATCTCAGCAATCTGAGAGAATCGTGATGAGCGTGGGTGGTCGTGGGAACGAATCGTGATAATCTAAAGGGAATTTGGTGGATTCGCGATGATCACGCTGATGTATTATGATTTGATGCCAATTGTGGTAGTACGTGGGAATCGTAGTAGAGCACAGTAGGCCTTAACAAACCTTAACAAAGCACATCATATCTTGATGCAGCATCATAGACGATCTTGATGAACTTGGAAACACGATTCCGTCAAGTTTCATCTTTTGGATGCACCCTGCCTCCTTTTTATACCTCAATCGTGCTCCATGCGTAGTCATAAATCTGGGAGCTCCACGCTTTTTTGAACCGCAGAGATCGCGGACATCGTGCCCTAGTGTAAACCCAGGGTTAGTTACCAAGTTACTGTATTACAAATTCTTGTTCGTTTCAGAAAATAACAGTAGCAGAATGCATTGAGACTCAAAGCAAAGCCATGACCATGCTGAACATGGAACAACTATCCTACCTGTTGAAGTTTGCTCTGCAGAAAATGAAGCAGCCAGGAGTAAGACTATTTCTTCTTTTTCATTCCATTTAAGATGGTGTCATATCTTTCACCACGGTTACGTCTGAATAATAATATTGCATTTGTTTTGTTGTTACAGAGGTTTTTTTAGTATTAATCTGTGTGTCAGGCTGTAATAAACCCTTTCCTGCTAGTCAGTGTGCATTGTTTTTATATTATTGTACTCCATTAATAGAATCGTTTTCACTCTGGAGTAACTAGAACTTCCCTGACCACATGTGGTTATTAATCCTTCCTAACTTCTCTGCTGTGCAGACTGAGCCATTTCAGAAACCGGTCTCTCTGGAGCAGCATCCTGACTATGCAGAATACATCTTCAACCCAATGGACCTGTGCACCCTAGAAAAGGTAACTCATAACTGTCACTCCTTTTGATTTGTATTCCTACAGTAGGCAAAAGAAATATTTGTGAGAAGCTGCAGGCTCTGAATGACTTGCCTCCAGAAGACTAAGCAGTTCTTTCCCACAGAATATCAAAAAGAAGTTATATGGCTGCACCGAGGCATTTTTGGCTGATGTGAAATGGATCTTACACAACTGTATTATTTATAATGGAGGTTAGTTCTCATTCAAAATCTTTTGATTTAAGATATTGTAGGGGTTCATATCTGACTATTTGTGGGTCTTGTGCAGGCAATCATAAACTTACTGCAACGGCAAAGGTTATTGTCAAGATCTGTGAACATGAGGTGAGTTTTTTATAATTCGGGAGTGGTTTACAAAAGCATCACCAAAAGTGTAGGTTTTAAGGGCAGATCACCATACGCTCAGTTAAACACCTTGCCTGGTTTCTGTCTCCAGATGAATGAAATTGAAGTTTGTCCAGAGTGCTACCTGTCAGCTTGCCAAAAACGAGACAACTGGTTCTGTGAACCATGTGTGAGTAGATCAGAATTTAATACTTTTTTTTGTTTGTTTGTTTGTTTTTTGGCATTCTTGAATATGAAATGATCTGAAGTTTATTATTAAATTCGTAATAAGATATGGTTGATATAACTAAAGATAAGATTGCTTGTTTTGTTGTATGTAGTCTCAGCCACATCCACTGGTGTGGGCTAAGCTGAAAGGTTTTCCCTTCTGGCCTGCTAAAGCTCTGCGGGAAAAAGATGGCCAGGTAGACGCTCGCTTCTTTGGCCAACATGACAGGTGAGCCTGCAGTGTTTCAACTGACTTGACCAGACAGAACTTTACTTGCATGTCCAGTTTACTAAACATGGTGTTGAAATAGTAGACAGTGGTATGGATTTTTGATCTTAAATACCTCTAAAAAGAAATGTCCGGTCTATTAAAAGGATTGATCCTAGGAATAAGTTTATATACTGTGACCACATTGAGTTATCTTGTTCTCCAGAGCTTGGGTGCCCATTAACAACTGCTACCTCATGTCAAAAGAGATTCCCTTCTCTGTGAAGAAGACAAAAAGCATTTTCAACAGTGCAATGCAAGAAATGGAGGTTTATGTTGAAAATGTGCGCAAGAAACACGGCGTGTTTAATTACGCCCCATTCAGAACACCGTATACACCCAACAACCTGTTTCAGATGCTGCTAGATCCAAGCAACCCCAGGAAAGGTACAGTCATGCCAGAGAAACAGGACAAGATCAAGTTCAACTTTGACATGACTGCATCTCCCAGGGCACCTGTTGGAAAGAGTCTGGGCCAGAGGATGAGTGACATGCCCAGGTCTCCAATAAGTACAAATTCCTCAGTCCACACAGGGTCGGACCTTGAGCAGGATGCATCAGAGAAAGGAACAAGAATCCCATCTAGCCACTACAGTACAGGGGAAGACTCTATGGATTGCACAGGTAAACATCCCTACAGGGTTCCTAGAGGAGCTCCATACCTTAGAAACTATGGAGTTGATTTTTTGTGACTGCACAACATCCATCTGGTGTCCATATGCATCACAACACTGATTAGTTGTTATGCTTAGCTGAGTTCCATGACAATAGTTGCCAAGGATGCTAAAACTGGTCAAATCATAACTTGAAAAGCAGTTTTTGTTTATGAAACAAGGTGTTTTCTTTTTAACAAATTAGAATATGTTTACAGTTGTTCCTGCTTCAAGGCAATGTGTAACCAGGTGGACATGTGCACTTGGGACCGGAGTGTCGTTAGTTTAATGTTCTGTTAGGAAATTATGAGAAATAGCAAGCACACGGTTCTCTTGCTTGGTAATTAAGCTACAGAGCAGCTGCACACAGAGCACGATTCACATGTTAATATTATAAAAAGTGAGTGTAGCTGTGTTATTTATTCAAATAAGCCTCTTTTGCTAAGCATGAAAGCAAATAAACATCTAGTTTGTTCTCAGGCTGCATCCCAAACAGCGCACCACATGATAAGAAGTGCACTCATGAGGGCACGCTTGTCATTATAATGTGGGTTATAGTCCATTGGGAGCTCGAATCAATTTGGGATGGAGCCTAAAGTGAACGCTAGATGCAAAAAAATAATATAACAAATCCATTCATAAGCTTTGATCAAATATTATGGAAATACTGAAAATTTGACAAAAGTCCCATTATTTGTTGGAAATCTTGGGAGAGTGTGTAATTACATGCACTTAAGCTTATGAAGAGAAGATGTATGTAATCTCTATCATATTATCCTTATAATAATTATTCACTGGGGATATAAATACATCGTTTCATACGATAAATATAAGTTGTATAACATATTATACATGTACTATTCGATAACAGAATCTATGACAGATAATTATGCGTGACAATTGTCACTTTTTTAATTGCTATGAAAGCAAATGTATATTATTTGTTTTTGTTTATTATTACTCTGATACCAGTTTGAGAGTATATTCTGATCTCATACAAAATATTTAAAACCCAAAAAATGAATAAATATTATGAAAATTTCAAGATGATGGCTAAGTATAAAAATGAGCAACAACGCTGAAATTCTGTGTGTTGCTAGATCTGATATACATGTTGCATGTGGTAAAGTTCCATAACCCTGGTGAACTGTCCACAACTTCAGGGGCAAGATTAACAAAATTTCACCCACCATTCAGTTTTATTACACTCACTAAAACACCATATCACATTTATTCTTCTGAAAAGCTGTTTTACATGGAGATATGCGTAAATTTGCTATAAAAATATGTTTGGGGGTGGGAACCTCTAGGTGAATTGACATCACCAAATCCGAATCATCAAAAATCGGTAGGTCACACTGGAAGTCGAAATCGTCCAGGAAAACTACTGTCCATGCATCTATACTTTGAAGATTGGTGTCATCATGTTCTGCACACTATACTTTTTGTATGTTATATGCTAACATTTTTTTTTATACCTCAGCATCACCAGCATGTCTGAAGACCACAGGCAGCCCAAAACCCATTCTATCAACCCCTCTTAAACAGGAAAGGACACAGAATACAGCAAGCATCCTCAATTTAAATCTTGGTAAGTTTTGTAAGACCAGTCATCTCAAACATAGTTTGATTGTATTAAAGACTGTTTGTGGTAATGTGGTTTGTAAAAGTCTCTACAACATACCAAAGGGTCATCAGTGTCCTCTAGCCATTTTATTAAAGGCCTCTATTGTAAAGTGGAGATGATTATTGGCTTTGCTTTCAGATCGCATTAAGGCAGAAATGGATCTTAAGGAGCTGAGTGAGACTGTACAGCAGCAGCAAGGCCCATCTGTACTCCTCACCTCCCCAAAGAAACCCACCAGAAGTCTGGATAAGACCATAGAAAGCTGCAAGGCACAGCTAGGTATGCCGCACATACCATATCATACCATATCATTATCATATATAGCACACACATTCATTCTTGGAGGTACATAATTAACTGTTTCCTTACATTGCATTTAGGCATTGATGAAATCTCTGATGACGTGTACCATGGTGTGGACCACAGTGACTCTGATTCTGACAAATCTGACACCACTAACAGTGAGTATGCAAGTGAAGAGGAGCAGGAGTTAAAAAACACAGCAAAGAAGGAAGACCATGAGGATGTTATCTTTAAAAACAAAAAAAGACCCAGACCTACAGCATCAGAACTGCAAAATAATAAGAACAAGTCAGAAAATGTGACTGAGAAGCTGGCCTTTGAACCCCCGCTAAAAAAGAAAGCCAGTGGTGTTTCTGAGAAGGAAGCCCAGGAAAAGCCCAGGGCAAACCAGCAGAGGGAAAGGCTTTCAGCTGGGCATGAGGGAAAGATGGGAGCTGAGGATGCAGACTCCGACTCCGACAGAGAGCTAGTCATCGACCTTGGTGAAGAGCATGGAGGAAAAGAGAGGAAGAAACCAAAGAGAGAAGCTTCAGTAAACTCTAACTCTGTGACCAAAGAAACTACATTCGTCAAAGCTGAAGGTACAATCTTGTGTGTGTGTGTGTGTGTGTGTGTGTGTGTGTGTGTGTGTGTGTGTGTGTGTCTGTGTCTGTACATATACATCAATCAGCCATAACTTTAAAACCATTGAGGGGTAAGAATTACAATCAGTGAACCAGGAATAGATTGATGGGTACCAAGGGCTCACTGACATGCATAGAGAATGAAGGCTAGCCTGTGAAGAATGAAGGTTAGCCTACGTGGTCTGATTCCACACAAAAAGGAGCATAAACGACTAAAAGACTTAATTCTGGCAATTAGAGAAAGGTGTCAAAACACTCAGTAGATTGCTGCACATGAGGCAGGCCTCTTCAACACCGAAAATGCTTACAATGGGCATGTGAGCATCTAAACTGGACCATGGAACAATAGTAGAAGGTGGACTGGTCTGATAAATCACATTTTTGTTTACATCATGTGGATAGCTGGGTATGTGTGCATTGCTGTCTTAGGGAAGAGATGCCAATACGATGCAAAGAAGCCAAGTCTCCGGAAGCAGTGCGATGCTCTGGGCAATGTTCTGCTGGGAAACCTTGGGTCCTAGAATTCATATGAATGTTACTTTGACATATAATATCTACCAAAACATTATTGCAGTTTAAGTACACCCCTTTATGTAAATGGTGTTCCCCAACAGCATTAGCCTCTTTCAGCAACATAATGCACCCCGCCATAGCGCAAAAAAGATTCAACTCTAAGTTCCCTGTCTGTGGGATGTAGAGGACAAACAAGTCCAGCCCATGGAGGCCCTACCTTGCAGCTTACATGAAGTAAAGGATGTGTTGCAAACTACTTGGTGGCAGATACCTCAGCACATTGAACTGTGTGCTGTTGGACTCAGACCATATTATTTGCCTATGGAATTTTTCCCATTTCATCTTAGTAGCTGTTTATGTTCCTCCTTCTGCCAACCCCACAGCTGCATGTGACACTGTTCATGCTACCATAGCCCGGTTACAGACTCAGCACCCGAGTGCCTTCACTGTGATCTTAGGTGACTTCAACCATGTCACCATGGACACTACACTGTCAAACTTTGTGCAGTACGTGGACTGTCCCACCAGAGAATAGAGAACTTTAGACCTGCTGCATGCAAATACAAAGAATGCCTACAGTTCATCCCTCCCTCCTTTGATTCTGCCATCCTTTTGGAGTCCACACCTTAAAGAGTTAAAGCTGTTTTGGCAACACAAGGAGGAACCACACAATAAAAGGCAGGTGGTTTTAATGTTCTGGCTGATCAGTATGTATGTTTTTAGCAACTGCAACATGCAATCCAATGCATAAAGCAGTAATGTGAAGCTCTGTGAAACACTTGGGTAATATGTGAACACTGAAAGCAGTGAGATGGTGGATTTGTCCCTGGTAGAGAAAATCACTATAAACGTCCAGCTGTCAACGAGGAAACTTTGTATGCTGTTCACTGTCAACATGAGACGCAGTACGACTTTATAGAGCTTTAAATGAATCAGTGAGAGCTTAAACTTTTATTAGTTCGTCCGTTGTCATAGCTTTGGCATCGGCATGCCAGCTGTCATCACAAATCACTGACTCTGCTCAAAATAGCCACATTTCAATGCCTAATTATTTATACTTTCTCAGGAGACACTTCAATAAAAATTTTTAATAAAATTACACATATGTGTCATGTCAGTGAAGATTTCCTTTCACAGAATCTACTTCTGGAAAGTTCTGTTAGGAGTTTAGCCGCCTGACTAATAATAATAAATGTTAGTATATACTACAGGGATAGTGGTGGCTCAGGGGTTGAGGCTTTGGCTTACTGATTCGGAGGTCATGGGTTCAAGCCCCAGTACCTATAAACTGCCACTGTGGGGAGCTCAAGCAAGGCCCTTAATTTTCAATTGCTGTTTAGCATGACTGCCTCACAGCAAGATCCTGGATTTGAGTACCAAGCTTAGGCATTTCTGTGTGCATGTTCTCCCCGTGCTTCATAAGTTTCCTCCGGGTAATCCTGTTTCCTCCCACAGTCCAAAGACATGCACAGTAGGCTAATGGGATGTTTCAAATTGACCCTAGGTGTGAGTGTGAATGGTTGTGTGTGTGTTGCCCTTGGATGGTCTGGTGAGCTGTTCAGGGTGTACCCTCCCCTCACCCAGAGTTAGCTGAGAGACACCAGCATCTCAGCAACCTTAGTAGGATTAAGCGGTTTGAAAAATGAGTGAGGGGTATATACATGTGCAAAAAAACACTTACAATTTTTGTTTTTTTTGGTTGTTTTTTTTTTGTTTTTGGTTATCATGAAAGATGCAGGTAAACAGTGGTGCATGCGCAGTGTCTCTTTAAAGCATTATGGTGATGATGCCGTCTGCTCCAAGTGACCGTGACAAACCGTGATTGGATAATGCTTGATTGAAAACAATGGACACTTAGGATGACATTTTTTAATCTCCTGATATTGAACCAAACAGATCACGCCATTCCTGTGTACTATATACCAAGTATGTACACCGATCGAATGTGAAAAACATGATGACCTTTTGAAAGATAAAGTGAATAACATTGATTGGGTTATTATAGAGGCACCTGCCAATGAGGGTGTATTATACAGAAAGGGAACTGTCTGTTCTTGAAGCTGATGTGCCGGTGCCATGGTCTAATCTTTCCCCTGGTCACAACATGTACCTTGAATCAGTGCACATGAATGGAAAAAAATGGTGGAAAGTGGTGGTGTGGTAGTGCAAGAAAGGCTGTGCTTTGCTGGAAAATACACTTCAAGTATTTGTCCAATAAATGTCGATCTTTGCTGTGCTGAAAGCAAAGCGTATTTTAAATGCCACTGGACTCAATTGAGGATCCAGTGATCACAATTGCACAAGAATGTATGAAGAGCTTCCCTTATAGTCTTAGAGCAGGATGTATCTGGTATGATCCCACAGAAGTGGTACTGTAGTAAAAACTGTTGAAACAGTTAATACTGACAATAATAAAAAGGTGTCAGAGAACACAATGCACTGCAGCTGGAATACCGTAAGGGGCTGCTGCTAGCTGCAGGTCAGTCAGTTGGTGTTAAAGTTGCGACTGATCAGTGTGTGTCACAATTAATGTGTGTGTGTGTGTGTGTGTGAGTGTGTGTGTATTCATTGTTCCAACAATATTCTTAAGCTGTCCTGTCCCAGATGCAGCAAAACAGGCCCAAACCATAAAACCCCTATCTCTGTGTTTCATAAATGGAAAAAGTTTCTTTTGCTGGAATTCAGTGTTTTCTATTGGCCTCCATTCTGATTTGTCCACATAAACTTTAAAAACTGTAGAGGAGCTGCAATGTTCTTTTGGATATAACTGTCTTTCTTCTTGCAACCCTGCCATGCACACCATTGTTGTTCACTGTTCTCTTGATGTTATGAACAGTACCATTTAGCCAGTTCAGATTAGGCTTTCTGTAGAATTTGGAGCCTAGAAGTGGCACATCAACAAGGTGCACGACTATCAACCCGGAGATTGCAAGTTCGAATCCAGATTGATGCCACAGCCATCCGTGACCGGAAGTCGATGGGAGCTAATTGGCCGAGCTCTCACAGGAGGGAGGGATGGCATATGCTCACATCCCTGTCACTCACAGGAATCACCAGCCAATCATGAGCGTCTATGAGTTCATTCGTACAAGGGGGCAGACAGCGCTTTCCCTCCGAGTGTGTTAGGCCGCCCTCAAATACGCATGCGCAACAGTTCGAAAAAGAGGCGGGTGGCAACATTGCATATCACGGAGGGGGCGTGTGCCTGCTTAAGCCCGTCCCTCGTCGAGTGATAGGGAAGGCAAAAAGTTGATGGATGGGAATTGGATACGACTAAAAATTAGGGGAGAAAAATGGGGGGGGGGGGGGGGG
>JAOUQZ010000017.1:13117773-13130920 GCA_028564935.1 Neosilurus hyrtlii
TGTGTGTGTGTGTGTGTGTGTGTGTGTGTGTGTGTGTGTGTGTGTGTGTGTGTGTGTGTGTGTGTGTGTGTGTCTTGAGGAGGGACATCTGGCCAAGGCAGAGATATCGAACTAGCAGAGTCTGGAAAGCATCTGATGCTTAAAAAACAGCCACTGAACTTTCCCAGAGACCCACAGCAGACCGGGAGACATGAAAGATAAATGCAGGACTACAGGTTGCAGTTTAGCCACATACGGAAAGAGATATATGAGAAAGGGAAAGGCTACATAAGAAACACATTGGAGGTTAATGCTAATGCTCCTGAGTAGTGCTTCATAGTCATGTTACATGGCTTGTTCCTTGGTCCTTGGTCCTGTCCAGTGTCCACACGTGCCCACCTCAGGAAACCTAATAAGGCTACCACATTTCTGAGTTGATGATGATTGTCCGTTATGTATCACTGACTTGCATAATTTTATTAATAATAAATAAATAACGAACCTGAAACCCAAAACATACAGGCTCATATGCCACCACTTAGATTCATACAAAATTTTAAAAAACAGAATCTAACTCTAAGTTTGGGACACAGACTTGCAGGTAAATAAAGGTTCATGGAGCAAACTATGAAATCAGAAGCTTCACAGAGCATGAACTCATTAAACGGATAATTAAACTAATAAGACAGGTGATACAAATCAAAGCAGAAATCACAAAAGCAGTAAAAAGCAATCTCATGCTTGGTTTCCTATCAAGAGACATCTATCAAGAGCTCCACTTTCAGGCAGTACCTAAATTTATATGCTACTTGAGAACTGTTGCTGGTGTTACCACGGACATTCTGTAGCCATTTTGGCAGATTTGGGGGGTTTTCTCTCACGTAATATAGGCAGAGAAAATATGAATTTCCCTGAAAAACTTGAGCATATGTGATGCATACTGTGAGGCAGTCGCTATTCCAAAGACATTTTTACCACCATGGGGATCTACGATAACATCAGGTAAGCCATGTATGCCTCAGGGATGCCTTCATGGGCAAATTGATCTGCTGCTTGACCCACAGTAATTTTTAACACAAGTAAACTTTCCATAAATGGAAGTTACTCCCTTCCCATTCTCAAGGAATCCCTGGCTCCCAAATATTCCAACAGGTGCGCTGAACACTAATAATGATAATGCCATCTGACTCACAAAAGGTAAAAAAAAAAAAAACTACCGTCATCTTTCACAAAGTGATTCCAACTATGTCACGCCGAGGCTTCAGAGATTCCTCAGTCCAGGTGATGGGAACATTTGGTGAATTTAGCAGATGCTGCTAATTCTCTGGAATTCACAAAACCATCTCCTTCAAATGTCCACACACTCACACTCCCTTCCATTAAACTACCAGAAAGCAGGAGTCCTGGGTCCTGACTCCCATTCGCCCAGCATTTCCAACCAAGTTCAATGAAACACTTCTCACGAACAACCTGCAATATTTCTAACGAATTTAGCAGGGTTTTGATAAAATGGACTGATGTACTGTAAGTTTGGGTGAGATGTATTGGAAAGTTGTGTGGTTGCTTGTAATAAAATATGTGTTGTATGTCTCCTATGGAAAAATAGTACGGGTCTATATGTCAAATTGTATGTGCAAATGAATGTGATACAATTGTTGTATGACAAACAACACATGTCACCTACATTACGTGCACATGTTCAACCTAACACCATTGTAACTTGTCATACGATATATGTATGTATAGGTATGTAGGTTTATAGCGGTAGGTGGTATAGTCAAAATCTTTTATCACAGTATAATTAACTTTATATCACAGTAACAGTATATATCACAATATGGTATTTTTTCCATTAATTCGATAAATGCCTTAAAATGATTATACTGTGCTTTCATCACGTTTTCCTTTCTTATGTGGAATGAATAAATTCTCACTATGAAGTGTTTGCTGCTGGGTATGACATATGTGGGATTGAGGGTGCTGAACAACTCTTTGTACACTGGTTTTTCACCGAATCAGTACCATGTCCTTACATATGTGTGTCATTATGGCGCATGTAATTTCCATGTATTGTCAAGATTTCTTTGGCAAAATTTCTTTGGTTTTGGCAAAAAAACTGTTTATGAGGTTTCAAGTGGACGTATGACATTCATCATAATTCATCATAACAACTGGAGGATGTCGTATTGCATTGCACCACAACCCTAGGAAATTATCCTGATCTTAAGAATAATGCATTCAAAATTCTAGAAAGTTGGTGGAAATATTTTGTTGTGGACCTGTTATATACATAATGTGCAATATATGTGACGGGCTTAACCATCTAAATGCAACTAAATTGTGACCCTTATAGAATGCAAGTTTAATTCAAAAGTTCTAAAGGATTTTCCTACTTGTGGCTTTGATCAAAGCTTCAAAGGTTTGATGTAGAACTCGTGAACAGGGTTTGAGGGGTTGATTGCTAGTTGAACCTCTTTTGGAAACAAAGAACCCTTAACAATCTAAAGAAATCTCGAGTGTATGGACTGTTCAAGCTGAGCCTTCTGGCTAGATAAGTAGAACTAATCTCTGGGGGATTCCTGAAGCCCTTTAATAATACTGTTTTAAAGAAGGGGTGGAGGGGGACATTACAAGCAAAGCAGGTGTGAACAGATGACCCACCTCCACCCCTCAGGCCAACATACAGACAGATGCCTGAGCTTCCAGCCCCTTGTAAGAATGTCTCTCAGCGCTTTCAGGAAACGGAGCATGATCTTACATGTCACTACTGACAGTCCCCATATATGAGGACTGACAGACTTTTTTCATCAGCTAAAAAGCCCAAACCATGAGGTAATCATTCAATCACAAGAGACCTTTCTTCTCTGACTGGGTCAGTAGGACTACAGGGAGTGTAGAAAAGGCAATCCCACCCCAAGTATGAAGTAACCAAGGCCCTTTCCACTTTACAAATTCAGAACCAGTTCAAAGCCAGTTCTGCCAAGATCTGTTCCCGTGTTGGTTATAGTGAGATTGATTATAAAACAGCTCTTGTGTTTGCAGTTTGGACAGGAGAATCAAACTAAAGCAAACCTACTGAGTATGTGCAGTGTGTAAACAAGCAGCAAGGTTAATTAGGCTAATTGATCTATATATATATATATATGTGAATGGGACCAGTAGTTTAGCAGTTCGGGGTGCTGGGTTCATAATCTAGGGGTTGTAAGTTCGAGTCCCATCAGACCTCACCATGCTCAGACCCTTGGACAAGATTTTGACCGCAAGTGTGCCTATGTCCACCCATCAGTATAAATGGATACCAGTAAATACTGGAAAAGTAACCAACGATGGTCTAGTGTCCCATCCAGGAGGAGTTAAACTCCTTCTTGCTTCATGCTACAAAAACCAGGATAAGCTCTAGACTGATGATCCAGTAGGCTCAGGTGTGTAAGCCCAAAAGACTTTACCTTTACCTATAGGTGAAAGGCATGCTAAACCATAAGGTTGAAAAAACACTCACGCTGGAGATCTTTGTGACAAATCCTCCATGCCAGGTGACAGAGAGGGATAGCAACCATCATTTCAGGTATGTCCTAAAGAGTAGTTGACCAGATCAGTATGTAGGCTGCTGAGGTATGCTATCTTATAACGGTATGAGTAGATCTTATAATTGTGGTAGACCTCTATTAGAGCCAATGAGCAACCTTACTGTTTACTAGTGTTTTGATTTCATCCTTTTATCTGCTCTGTTTTTTTTTTTAATTCATTTCAAGGTAACTCAACAGTAACAGAGAAAACCCAGCCCAACTCAATGAAACTGACATGGGAACACCGGACACAGTTGCTATGATGCCTTCCCATAAATGCACGGTTTGCGTTTAGTGAGAGTCCATTCAGGTCCAGTTTTAGATGTTTGGATGCACCAATTTGTACGAGCGATTGTACAATCCTGCTCTTTCAGATGTGGGCAGAAACGAGGTTTAGTCGCTTTATACGTGATTTATTTATTTATTTTCTAAAAAAGCTGTAGTCCTAAGGATTTAACAATTTACTATTGTGTCAATCAATCTGCACCTAACACCCCCATGGACTACATAATATCATGTACTTGGTAACTCTTGCCTCATATCTGGTGCAGTGTACATACTATCCGAGTTCATCGAACAATTGCAAGTAAATACCTTATTTCAGTGTATGGTATTTGTATTTCTATTTATAGTTATGGTGGATGTGTTTCTAAGGTTTTATGTTTCATTCCTAGCTGCTTGAGACATGTATACATACTCAAGGAGACCTTTTTTATTAACGTATCATTTGTCAGGAGTTCCTCATTTAACAGTGTGTAAACATAGAGACCAAAAACATTTGTAATTTACGGAGCTCCTTAGCAGAGCCCTTAGGCATGGAACATGGTTTGGATGGTTGTTGTGTGTCTTGTCCACTGTCACTGAGTTGATACTGATTGGCTGTTATGTATTGCTGACTTACAGGATGACGTGCAGCCAAAAAAAAAAAATGTGTGAGCCTTAGGAGTCGATGGATGCGCAGACGCGTCCAAATCACATGGGCAATTTAAGGTGACGTAGCAGGAAAACATGGTCTTGCCGAGTCTCAGTTTCTTGTGACTTCAAACTATATACAGTAAATTGTGTTGATAGGCCAAGTAGGCGTGATTTCAGCAAAAAAAAAAACAAGGCAGTCTGGAGGTAAACCCTGCCATCAAGTGCACAGCAGGAGGAGTAACACACTATGGAAATGTCAGTGCTAAATTTATATATAATCTTTTAAATTTACAATTTATATTTGCATTCTAAGTTATATAAATGGTTTGTTAAACATGTATGTGTTTTTCACGGTAAAAAACAACCATTTTCTGCTTGGATTTTGTGTTTTTTTGCATAATATTAGGCCCAATGTGTTAATACAGTATGTCAGAATAAAAAAGTAACTGTAAGGTCACACAGGTGAGGTTGTGCTGAAAAAAAATTACACCAAACAAGGCAGTGTAAACAGTTTTTTTAAGGTGAAATATAAAATTAAAAGTACTCAAAATCCGTCAGGTATAACCAGGAGCCTTAAGAGTTAATAATAACAACTGAAACCCAAAGAATAGAGGCTCATACACCACCACTCAGACTTGCACAAAATAAAAAACACAAAGTAACTCAGGTAAGCAGACAAACCTTTGTTGAGCAAAACACCAAACATGAACAGAAACACAGACCATGAACCTGTTAAACGGATAATTAAACTTACAAAGACAGGTGATACAGATGACGGCAGAAATCAGTGAGTGAATGGTGACGAAAAGAAACTCAGTGTTAACCTTTCCTGCTTTCACTTCAGACCGAATTCAGGCAAAGCAGGAAAAAAATTATTTATTTATCTCCTCTAGGGCTGAGGTTGACGCTAACGTGCACGCACTCAAAAGCTGTTTAGCCCTTAAAGGAGCTGCGCTTTTCTTAGATCACCAGCCTTGGACACCTATCAGTAGAGACATCTTTGTGGAGCTCTGCTTTTATGCAGGGCCTAAATTATGTATTAAATAAATCTATTTTTCTGATTAGAAATCGGACAGAGTCAAAAGTGAGTCATAAACAGCATAAGAAAGAAACCAGGCTCAAAATGGAACCCTTTCTTTTATTGGTCGACATCAGACACTTTCTAACGTCATCAGTCTTTGTATTCTCTAGAAGTGTGGGTACAAATTCATGGTTTGGGTTCCCCCTCTATGGGAAAGGTGGTAACTTGTAATCATGCCAGAGAGATCTTTAGGCTATAATTAGACATTGTGGCATAGACAGTGCATTGTAGTGCACAGATTCATGGTTTATTTCAGTGAACTAACAAAAAAGTGAAGGATGTCTGATAATGGAATGTGTGAGACTTGTAGCTCCTCGAGCCGTATGTGCTAAATTAACAAAATGTCTGAAAGGACTGTCAGAATGATGTCAGAGTGTCTAGGCAAGTGAATGAGATGTTATCAGTAATTTCTAGAAAACATATCTGCTTCAGGATTAGATACTTTTGTGGATCCCCCCAGTTGACACTGTCTCTTCTAAAAAGCATGGGGCATCCTCCATTGCACAGTTATGCTTCAGTCTCTGCACATCTGGATGGGTGAATACTGTATGTAACAATATACTTGTGACGTTATGGGACACTGAAAACTTCAGCATCTTCTCCTGTTCATTGTGGAAATGTGGATTGTGGAAGCTCACATTCCACTGAAGCATTAGAGCATCAGATGGATTGACTCCCAGCATTCCTTCCAGTTACCACCCTGATGTACACTCTGTGTGTGTGTGTGTGTGTGTGTGTGTGTGTGTGTGTGTGTGTGTGTGTGTGTGTGTGTGGTCTAGGTATTTATTATGGTGTGGGGATTTTAAATCTGTTTACACGGTCACATTACCAGGATGTGTCTTCCCTATGAGGACAAAATGCAAGGTGAAGACACATCTTACGGTTAGGGTAAGGGTAAGGTTTGGGTAGGGTTAGACAATTAGTGGATATGGTTAGAGTTAGCGTCTCCTGGAAATTAATGTAATCAATGTATTGTCGTCTGAAGTTATGGAAACAAGTGTGTGTGTGTGTGTGTGTGTGTGTGTGTGTGTGTGTGTGTGTGTGTGGGGCAAAAGGCTCGACAGAGACAGGAAGGGATTCTCAAAGTGAGATAAGTAATAATGGGGGTGTTTAACCCCCTTGAAAGATTTGCAGGTTTGAGCTGTGTTCAGACTTGCTTGTATGTGTCTGTTGTGTAATCTCAGTTCCTTGTAGTGTCTTCGGAACAGAAAAGAGAGAGAACCCAGATAGCCAGTCCGGTTTAGGAACGCGACTATTTGAAATAGTCCAATGAAGTTATCAGCACTCATTCACCTTATCGCATCTGCGTGTCATTCTGTCCAGATAAGGACTGTTCTGTATCTCTGTCACCTGCGCCTCACTTCCCCCACTACCACAGTTATTCAGGTACTGGCTACGTTCCCAAATCAGTGCCCCCAGGGTTGTTCTCGTTGATATGTATTACCATGGAAACCTGTGGAATGCAGAAAGCCAAGGGTGGAATGTGTAATCTTTAAGCACAGGGGTGGGGAGATTTTTGTTGAATGCCAACAAACTGGCCTCTGGTCACATTAAATAGAAATGCACTCAAAGAAGAACGCAGAGGTAAGATTCTATTAAATCTTCCAGAGCGGGCGTGCCAACCTCATTTTCACTGAGGGCCACATCACTAAAATTCTCAGTCATTGAGGGGCAAAGAGTCATATCTATGAACATCCATTTAAAAAGGGCAACCGTAAAATCTGCATGTTTTTAACACCATTTTGTTGAGAATCAATTAAACAAGTGCAGCATGGTGGCGCAGTGGTTAGCCCGTCCACCCCACAGCAAGAAGGTTCTGGGTTTGATTCCTGGGCTTGTGTGTTTCTGTGTGGAATTTGCATTTCTCCCTGTGCTTGTGTGGGTTTCCTCCAGGTAAACCGGTTAACTCCCACGGTCAATAAACATGCACAGTAGGCTGATTGGCAATTCCAAATCACCACTTGGTGTGACAGTGAGTGCGAATGGTTGTGTGTCTTCGCCTGGAGGTGACTGAGGTAGGCACCAGCCTCCCCACAACCCTAATTAGGATTAAGAGGCTTAGAAAATGAACCAATACAACAATTACTAAGTTAAGTTTCTCATTCATCTGATGGATTTCTGTACATTTCCAACTTTTTGTATAATATCTTTTTATGTAGCAACATGAAAATGTGTGCAGTCAACACCGTACCTTCAGCATTACATTGAGTATATCAGTAGGCTGTAAACTCGGTAATGACCACTCAAAGATTTTATAGCAGTAAAACAACATTCATTCATTTATTCATTCATTTTCTAAACCACATAGTCCTACTAGGATTGCGAGGAGGCTGGAGACACTCAGCCGAATCTGAGCAAAGGCGTGGTACGCCCTGAACAACTCGCCATTGCAGGGCAAACACACTCAACCATTCACACTCACATTCACACCTAGGGGCAATTTCGAACTGCTAATAAGCTAATGTGCATATCTTTGGACTCTGGGAGGAAACTGGAGTACCTGGAGGAAACCCAGGCAAGCACAAAGGGAGAACATGCAAACTCCGTAACTTCACGAGATACACCCTCGCCGAACCCAGGATCTTATCTATATGCTGATAACACAGTGGCTGAAGGAGAAAAGGTGACTGCTTGTATGGCCTTATCAGAGCCCAGGCTTAAACCCTATTAAAAACTTGTGGCATGACTTGAAGATTACCGACAGTCACCAACCAATTTGACTGAACAGTTCTGTAAAGAAGAGTTGGCAAATATTATACAGTCTATATGTGCAACATCGGTAGAAATATTCCAACATGGCTATAAATAAAACAAAACAGTTCTGCAAAGTACTGACACAAGTGTGTGTGTGTGTGTGTGTGTGTGTGTGTGTGTGTGTGTGTGTGTGTGTGTGTGTGTGTGTGATCCTTTAACCATTTCAGTGATTCTGCTTTTTATATTTTAATTTAATTTTTATCAGCATCTGTTTGTTTGTTTTTTTGTCTGTTAGCAGGATTATGCGAAAACAATTGAATTGGTTTACACTAAACTTGGTGGAGGGGAGGGGCCTAGGCCTGGCAAGAACCTGTAATATTTTGGAGGTGATCCATGCATGGGATCATGTTTAATGAAAAAAATAAAATAAAAAAATATGGTGCAAAATGTACATCGGACACCCATTAGGGGGAGACATTTCATTATAAGTATGCCAAGTTATAATAATCAATTTGTTTGTGCCATTCTATTCTATTCTATTATATTATATTCCCCTCTATTTTTTCTAAATTGTTGCTATTATATCTAATCTGTTATAAGTAGCCCTGAGTAGTAACAGCTGGAAAAATATGCTTTGTGTGCCTTCATTTCGCAAGAAAATGCCAAGCAAGAAAATGTGAATATTTTGAAGGGTGATTTTAATTATTTGATACCCCCCCTGTACGTATTCATATTTTTAACAAACATTTTATCACCGCTAACAGATATGAAACAGTTGCATGCTGCTGGCAGCTACCCGGAGGAAGAATTTAGGGGGAGATTATATTAAGAATGCTTTTTGTTGTTCAGGGAAACTCCAGAAGGAATTAGCATAGTTTTTAAATTCCTAAGCTATGCTCTGTGAAACCATTAAAACTCATGACATTTCAGATTTAATTTAGAAAACCATACTTTAAGTTATACAGAATGAAGTGCATCTGATGTGAAGGTCTTCCTGAAGACATGTGGTCACATGTCCTGACTGTGAGCAGTCAAGCTTCTCATGAGAACGCAGTCCAGTTTTATGGGAGAGGAAAGGGGAGATAGGAGCAGGAATGCAGCTTGAGATGTGTGTGTCAGGTGCTAATTTTCAACTATTTCTACCGATGGGAAAGTGTGGGACAAAGTCATGAGCCCTGTGGTCTGGTTTATAACACAGATAAATATTTCACCACAAGAGTGCACAATATGAGAACATGAAAAAGAATAAAAATAATGCGATGAGACATCTGGGTCATACACAATGAGCAGCGACCATGATGATGAGTCGGAATTCTGTTTAATTTACAATCTCAGAAACTCCATTCCAAGGGTTCTTTTATCCAGCTGTTATTATATTACATTTCTAGCCTCGGTTGTGGTTATAATCCTGTCTGATTCAGACACCCCACGATGTGTGCTTTTTTCTCTTCCCTTTGATTTAGTCATTCTGGGAGAACATGTGTCGGATACTCCATGAGCTCACTGTCTGGTCTGTCTCAAAATGTGAACATGATTACACTAATAGTCTCAGTGGGATCATAGCATGATGTCGCATGTTATGCTAACATTCTGAGGGCAACTCAGTCTTCAAAGCACACCGTAACTTTAAGAGCATGCTCCAGATTCTATGGACGAAAGATTGAAAAAAAAGAAAAAAGTATGGATACTATTAGTATAAATTTTCTACCAAGTACATTGCACTGAGAGACTTTACAGCACTTAACCATCAATGCAACACCAGGATTAAACACATTACACACATGCCGGCTAGAAAATGTCACACACTCTTATATTATATTGGACTGCCTTTAGTCTTGATTTATTCATTCATTCATTTTCTATGTTGCTTAATCCTAACTAGGGTCACAGCATGGCTGGGGCCCATCTCAGATGACCCTGGGCGAGGGCGGGGTACACCCTGACTCAGACGGCTCGCCAGGCCATCACATGCCAACACACCTACAACCATTCACACTTACACCTAAGGGCGATTTGGAACCGCAAATCAGCCTACTGTGCATATTTTTGGAGCAAACCCTGGAGCAAACCCACGCAAGTACGGGAAGACCATGCAAACCCCACACAGAAACGCCCTGAGCCAGGGAATCGAACCCAGGATTTCTTGCTGTGAGGCGGACGTGCTAACCACTGCAACACTGTGCCATCCTGCCTTCCTTTAATCCATCCATATATGACCGCTTAATCACAATAATTGTGGCAGGGAGGCTGGAGCCTATCTCAGCCAACTCTAGTCGAAGGCGGAGTACACTCTGAACAACTCGCCAGACCTATACAGAAATATTCACACTCACACTCACTCACCTTACTTACCCGAGGGGCAATTTGGAAAAGCCAGTTAGCCTAAAGTGCACATCTTTATACTGCAGGAGGAAACCGGAGTACCTGGAGGAAACCTACGTAGCATGGGGAGTACATGTAAACTCCACAGAGAAACACCCTTGTCGAGCCTGGTACTCAAACCCAAGACCTTTTTGCTGTGAGGCGGACATGCTAAGCACTATGCCACCGTGCCACCCCTTCAGCCTTGATTAAAGTGTGTAATCCTCATGGCATTGTTTTGACATATTTAAACCGCTTCACAGCATTTTTTCCATCCAGTGTCGGGTTCATTTCTCACCATTGTCTCGGACTGATGATGGGAAAAACTGAAGCACTCCATAAAGTCTTCTCCAGAACATCCCAAAAACTTTTAATAGGGTTAAGGTCAGGACTCTGGGGTGCCAATACATATGTGAAAATTATTCCTTGTGCTCCCTGAACCACTCGCTCATAATACGAGTCCCCATTTTATATCCGAAGAAAAAAAAGGGAAGAAAAAGTGCACTGGTGTGATAACCTGCTCATTCACTACATTCAGATCATCAGCCGACTTCATTTTATTACCACATTAATGTTGCTGAGCCTCGACCGGACCAACTGCAAGAACAATCCCATGGAGATCATGCTGAGAAGGTGTAATGCTCTCCGTGAAAATATTAGAGTGCAGAAGGTTTTTTTTTTTTTTGAATGGGTACATCAAATGATCATATGGCTTGTTAATATGCACATATTAATGAGATTATACTGTATCTGTTTTTTCTTCTCTCTAACAGCTCTTTCATGTGGCTTACGTGCTCATCAAATTCGCTAACTCTCCAAGACCTGACCTGTGGGTCCTGGAGCGCTCTGTGGACTTTGGGAAGACATACCAGCCATGGCAGTTCTTTGCCTGTGAGTACCCTATTAACATATATCGTATACGTAATGCATCTCTGTCCCATTCTACTTCAGTCTTATCCATTAGCACAAAGAGAAGCGGAGTTCAGTAATGGAAGCAGTGTGGGATTAAATCTTTATTGCAAGGTGAAATGGGGCTGTTTCAAATTAGCAGTTAGGTCTGTACAAGTTCAGTAAAATGATTAAGAGATGATGACCTGAGATCTCATTCCGATTGCCGTAGACCATCAATCTTCATTCAGCGGGACAGAGCTCAGAGCTTGCGCAATGCTTTAAAGATGACTGAGCAACAATGTCAGGATCCAGATGTGTAAAGCAGAGAGAGGCGTATCCCAAAAGATCTGAACTTGTAATCACAGACAGAGTACGCTACTAAATAGTTATTCTTTACTTTAACTCTTATGAAAGTGAAAACGGATTTCTTAAAATTCTCAATATCCGTCTGTTAAAATGGTTGAGACCATCAGATGACCTGAACTGAAAGCCAATCTCATTATAACGCTCACGTGTACTCTGTGGTTCGTATCCCTGTGACGCTGTTCACTATCAGAACTGTCTGTAGTGAGGAAAGAGAGAAAAAAAAACAAATGCATCACCAGCAATAACAGGCATCTTTGTCCCTGATGAAGTGCTGACATCATCTCCACCCTGAAACATAATATTTTGTTGTTGGCCTAAAGCAGGGACATATTTCCGATGGCCACATCACTAAATTTCCAAATGATTAGATTAGTCATTTGTCCTTCATTCATTCATTCATTCATTTTCTAAATTGTTTAATCCTAATTAGGGACGCGGGGAGGCAGGCGACCATCTCAGCCGACTCTGGGCGAGGGCAGGGTACACCCTGGACAGCTCACCAGGCCATCGCAGGACTGCAATTTGTCCTCTTTTCCTTAATTTTCACTCACTCTCATGATCTCATGTACCGAACCACTCAATCCTACTATTAGTGTCGTGGGGAGGCTGGAGCCTATCACAGCCAACATTGGATGAAGACAGAGTACACCCTGAACGGCTTGCCAAGACCATCACTGGGCCAACACACACTCAACTATACACACTCACACCTAGGGGCAATTTGTAACAGCCAAACAGCCTAATGTGGATGTCTTTTCCCTGTGGAAGGAAAAATGGAGTACCCGGTGCAAGCATGGGGGGAACATGCAAACTCCACACCAGGTGCCCTCAACAAGCCCAGAACTCGAACCCAGGACCTTCTTGCTGTGAGGCGGATGTGCTAAACACTTTGCCCCCTCTTTTCCTTTATTCTTTTCCCTTTTTCACTTGACAGCAACTAGCTAGCCTGCAACCTTGCTTGAGTCATGAATGACTAGCTCTTACTCACTCAATCATTTGTTGAACCACTTAATCCTATAACGGTCATGAGGTGGCCGAAGCCTATCTCAGCTGACACTGGGAGAAGGCGGGGACACACTGAACAGTCCACCAGAGCACCGTTGAGCCAACACACGCACAACCATTCACACTCACACCAAGGGAGAATTTGGAACAGCCAGTTGGCCTAATGGACAGTGGTGGTACGGTGGACAGCCTGGTGGTAAGGTGCTGGATTGCTGATCCCAAGGTCTGGGGTTCAAGCCCCACTATCAACGGGTTCTCACTGCTGTCCCCCCAGTGCAGCTAACTGGGT
>JAOUQZ010000017.1:13144124-13158097 GCA_028564935.1 Neosilurus hyrtlii
ACACACACACACACCCACACACACACACCCACACACACACACACACACACACACACACACACACACACACACACACAGACTACACACACAGTGAAGCTGACTTTCTTTCCCTTCTCCAGGCTGTCAGTGCACAGGCCCAGGTTGTCTGGACGGGTTATGTCATTTGATAACAGGGCAGTGTGTGTGCAGAACCGGCTTTTATGGTTATTTATGCGAACAGTGTGCTCCCGGGTATTTCAACTACCCTCTGTGTCAGCGTAAGTGTGTGCCAAGTCTATTCTCTCACTGCTAAACACTTGTGTTTTTAGTTTTTCAGTATATGCATGTGAGGTCATTTTATTGTTAAAATGTTTATGACAACACTATAAAGTAAATTGTGTGTGTATAGTGTGCGGCTGCAGCTCTGTAGGCTCTCTGCCTGCTGGTTGTGACTCATCTGGTCGTTGTGTGTGTCGGCCGGAGTTCACAGGCCCTCGCTGTGAGCAGTGCCGCTCTGGCTTCCACTCTTACCCCAACTGTGAGGGTAAGAAAGCACACACATGCCCCATGTCCCCACACTGCTACTGACCCATCCAAACCCACATTTCCTCTAATGCACTTGCTTTTACTGGAGCTGTTTCCATCTTTTGTGTATTTCTCCCAGTGTGCACCTGTGACCAAAGGACATCGCTAGACTCCAGCTGTAATGCAGCGGGGCAGTGCCACTGTAAACCCAACTACAGTGGCCCCAGGTGCGAGTCATGCGCTCCGGGCTTCTACAGTTACCCTACCTGCTCCCGTAAGTCATCCACTCTCTCTAGAATGTCTTCATTGCACAGCCTACACTCACTCACTTTCTCTCTCTCACTCGCTCTCTCACTCACTCATTCATTTATTTGGCGAACCGCTTAATCCTATTAGGGTCAAGGGGAGGCTGTAGCCTGTCTCAGCCAACATTGGGTGAAGGCAGGATACATCCTGAACAGCTCACCAGGCCATTGCAGGGCTAACACACAAAGAACCATTCACACTCATGCTCACACCTAGTAGCAATTTGGAAGTTGCCTAATGTGCATGTCTCTGGATTGTGGGTGGAAACCGGAGTACCCAGAGGAAACCCATGTATGCACGGGGAGAACATGCAAACTCCACAGATAACAGGCCTGCCTTTCGTCCCACACCTTCCTGCTGTTAGGTGGGGGTGTGCTAACCACTACCTCACTGTACCACCACAACAACAACAACAAAATAAGAACAATAATAATAATAATAATAATACTTGATAAACTGCATTCATTTCTTTTATTTGAAAAATAACATTTTAAAATTGGAAATCGATATTGGTGCATCTCTAGTTTGAGTACTGGGCACTGCATCTCTGAATTAGATTTTAAAGTAAATGATACACCAATCTGTGATATGTATATAGATCTTTCTGTCTTTTTGTCAGCCTGCCAGTGCTCAGAGGAGGGTTCTCGATTCAGTGTGTGTGATTCGGTATCAGGACAGTGTGTGTGTCTCCCTAATGTGGTGGGTCAGCGGTGTGACTCATGCAGCGTGGGATCCTACAACTTTCCACTGTGCCAAGGTGATTATTCGTACTGATTACAGACTCACACGTTCTGCTCACACTTATCACACGTCTTATTATTCTCCCTTTTTTCTTCTGCTCTTGTTTTGTTCCTCTCTTGGTTTTTAGCTGGTATGTGTAATCCTGCTGGCTCTGCAGGGAATGAGATTTTGCCCACGGTGGTAAGTACTGAAACTGGTTTGTCTCAGACCTAAAGGATTTAATATATAAATAAATAAAAACAAATAGCTATATTTGACAGAATTAAAGTTGTTTTAAAGTCATAATATATATATATATATATATACACACACACACACAAAGTATATAATAAGTTATAAAATATCACTGTCAATAATTCCTTAGGGCTCCTGTGAGTGCAAACCCAATGTGGAGGGTGTGGCCTGTGACCGGTGCAAGCCCCTTTACTGGAATCTGTCACCTGATAATGTGTTTGGGTGTTCAGGTAAGGAACATTTTCAGAAATCCCTAAGAGGGAGGGAGGAGTTGATCTCACTGAGTGATGAACGTTTGGCTAGTGGTTCGCCGCAGTCAGTGAGATATTTGCTGGCGAATTCTTAATGACCTTCTAGCGATATTTTGTTGATATTCTAGTAGGTAGTTCACGAACGCTTGTTGAATCCCCGTGAACAGTCAGTGACATTTTAGCGAATATGGTAACTGTACCTAATGTTCTCTGACTGCCAAACGCTCACCAAGTCGCCTTCATGTAACGTCACGTTCACGTGACTACTGATGTTTGCCAACTATATGCAGAGATACTGAACTATTCATTCATTCATTCATTCATTTTCTAAACAGCTTAATCCTAATTAGGGTCATGGGGGAGCTGACAGCTCGCCAGACCATCACAGGGTAGTACACACACAACCATGCATACTTACACTCACACCTAGGGGCAATTTGGAACAGCTAACTAGCCTACTGTGCATGTTTGTGGACTGTAGGAGAAAACCGGAGTACCTGGAGGAAACCCAGGCAAGCAGGGGGAGAACATGAAAGCCACTTAGAAATTCCCTGAGGCCAGAAATCGAACCCAGGACCCTCTTCCTGTGAGGCATACGTGCTAACCCCTTTTCATCAGTATCTTCACAAGAAATCATCTATCTCTTACAAAATTGTTGTCTATACCCATGTTTTCATGGTCAAAAATTAAAATGGTGACAACTAGAACATCACAGAACATCACAGAATACATTTGGATTTATATGATGCTATTAGTGTGGTCTTCATGTAGTATTGAAGGTCAAGGGAGTGGTCGGTCTTATACCATAACCTATATAATTATAATATCTTAACAAAATTGTTGTCCATACCCATGTCTCATGGACGGAGATTTGGTGATATTTCAGGTTTCTATCTGTTTCAAATCTAAATGAAGAATCAGCCTTCTGTCGATGGACATCATCAGTAGATTGTATTGCACCAGTAGGGTGTAGTAATGCTGCTTCTGACCTTCTGACATCTGATGAACTTGCCAAGCTTGCAGGTGAACTTGTTTGTATTTAATGTAATGGATAATTATTGTGACAGGAATTACATATATAAGTTCCCAATGGTTTTAAATTTGAATGTTTATTTAATAGTCACACTTTGGTAATTTTAGTGGTTATTTAATTAGGATTTGTGGGTTTTATTGTCACATTCAATACTATATATGTGACCCAGTTAGCCATACCATTTTAAAGCTTAGCGTCTCCTCTTTTAAATGGTATGGCTAACTCAATTTAGAATTTTTGGTCAGTGTGACTCATTTTGCCAGACTGGGTCACATATTTATTTATAATTTCAATGGCAAAAGTTGAAAAATCTCAGACTGAGGATACTACACAAGAAAATCATAAGGACTGCTAGGTTTCATAAGTTGTTTTTTATTTGGGGTTTAATACTGACAATTATTCTATCATTCTGACCTTTTCATTGAAGGTCACACTAGTATAATAATACTATAATAATATTATAGGTCAATTCAAGAATGTATTCCTTGAAGTGTCTAGATTTCATCATAAAATTTGGAACAATTGAATTTGGGTACAGACAGCAATTTGATTAAGATATCATGATTACTTGTGTAATGGTGTAATACCGACCACTCTCCTGACCATTGATATTACCTTAAAGGCCACACTAATAGTATAATATAGGCCAAAATGTATTCTGTTATGTTCGGTGATGTTCTGTGATGCCCTAGAAGTCACCATTATAATCTTTGACCATGAAAACATAGATATGGACAACAATTTTGTTAAGATATCACAATTACTTGGGAAGATATTAACAAAATAGATATTATGGTAATGGTGGAACAAAAATGGCTGAGGTACTTGTCATAGGGCTTTGTTTTTATGATTTTATTTTTTAAATGCATCAGGCAGAGTTAGTCTAGACTCTTCAGCTGATATATACAAAAGGTTTCACCCACATCCCTACGATAAATGAAAATATAGTTATTTCACTATATTTGACTCTTGTGACCTTGAAAATTACCTTTACACTAAAAATCAAGGGTGGCCTCATACCTTTTTCTGGACCCTATAAAAAATGGATCCAGCATGGATTCCTGCTATTAACAGACGATGCCACAAACATTTTTTGTAGAGGATCTTTAGCTGTTTGGCTGGTCTACTATGATTGAAGAGTTGAAGACCACAACGTATCAGGCTGTTCAGAGAACAGTTGGTGACTGTGGCGAGTATTTGCAGACCATCTGGGTGAAAAGACGTTCACCAAAGATTCTGGAAAATTCTGAACATGTTAAAAACTGGCAAGGTGGCGCAGTGGTTAGCACTTCCGCCTCGCAGCAAGAAGAAGATCCCTGGTTTGATTTACGGACACGGGTGTTTCTGTGGGGAGTTCTCCCTGTGCTTGATTGGGTTTCCTCTGGGTACTCCAGTTTCCTCCCACAGTCCAAAAAAACATGCACAGTAGGCTAATTGGCTGTTCCAGTCGTGCGTGTGACTGTGAATGGTTGTATGTGGGTTGGTCCTGCGATGGCCTGGCGAGCTGTTCAGGGTGTACCCCGCCCTCGCTGCGACCCTCATTACGATGAATCGGTTTAGAAAATTAATGAATGTTCAAAACTCCTTGGCAAATGAAAGTGAGATCGGCAAATGGATGGCGAATATGGTGACTGCTTGAAGACTGCTTAGAGAGTTTATGCAGGATGAATCGCGCATGTGTCGAATGTCCATTCACCACAGCCACTGTTCACAGGTCCAGAGAGATACACGCTTATAACCAAATGACTGATATTGGAATGGTTGTGTTCACATTGTATTGTTATATATAATCGTGATGTATACCTGTGATGTGTAACACGACTGTGTTGTGCAGGCTGTGAGTGTAACACTGCAGGCACAGTGAGCGAAGTGGCTGAGTGTGGTCAGGTGAGTCTTCGTTCTTTTAAAAGTGATAAGTATTTATCAGTGTGGTAGAGTAAGCCATATATGACTAAAAAGAACTTTTTATGAGCTTTATGGTGTGTGTGTGTGTGTGTGTGTTATCAGAATAATGGACAGTGCTACTGCAAGCCTAACGTGTGCAGTGGGATGTGTGCAGTGTGCAAGAACGGCTACTTTCATCTGGACAGTAACAACTACTTTGGTTGCCAGGGTAAGATTTTATCTTTTCATTCTAAAAGCTGACTCTCACTCATTTGCTGCACCTCTTAATCCCACAGGGAGGGCAGAGTCTATCTCAGCCAACACTGGGCAAAGACAAGGTGAATCCTGAACAGCGCACCAGAGCATCACAGGGCCAATACACACACAACCGTTCACACTCACACTCACACTCAGCCTAACACCCTGGGGCAGTTTGGAACAGCCAGTTCCAACACAAGCATGGGGAGAACATGCAAACTCCACACAGAAGCGCCCTGAGCCCGGGACCACTCCATCACCGTTCCGCCCGTCATAGTAAATTACAGTATAATACTTACTTTTAAGATAGTTTTTAACCCTGTTTCATCTCGATCATCTGTTCTGCATCAGAGGATTAATTTTTTCAGGTTCTTAAATGCACAACAAGAATATTATGATTATTACTACATAATAAAAGTCTTTAAGGACTTTCATAAGATATTTTTATATTTAATCTCTCTTTCTCTCTCTCTCTCTCTCTCTCTCTCTCTCTCTCTCTCTCTCTCTCTGTCTTTCCCTGTGTGTGTGTGTGTGTGTGTGTCCAGGTTGTCAGTGTGATATTGGAGGTTCTCTCAGTCTGTCATGTGAAGACAGAAAAGGCAGGTGTAGGTGCAGACCCAATGTAGAGGGACCCAAATGCAACCAGTAAGTCCAACTCCTTTTCAAACAGTAATAATGTGGAGGGATACAGTCATCAGAATGTCCGTCTGTGTTAGACCTGATACCAAGAAACTGATAGACCCAAATGCAGCACAGACACACGGGAATACGGTGAACGCAGTGATCCTTTATTTAGGTGCTCAGGGGTAAACAAGGTGAACGAGGGTGCTGTGGAAAGGGTGGCTGGATCGTGGTGCGGCTATGAGAAGCACAGTTCTCTGTGACGGCACAAGACGATCTGGCAGGGGGCCAGGGGAAGATGCCGGGCTTTTATCCAGGAGCAACTGATGGGGAACAGGTGGGGATGATCAGGGCGGGGCCTATAATTAAAAACCTGGCCGGAGAGACTCAGGTGACCTGGACAGAGAAAGAGCCAGAACAAATATGAGAGAACATGATCCACACTCCCTGGTGGGTTCTAACAGTCTGTCTGTCTGTCTGTAATCATTTCAATTCTGGCCCAGAACACAGAAACTGGTGTGTGTAATCTCCTGATGTCTCTTGTTGTAAGTATCCCCTGCCTTTCACTATGACTACATACTACCGGGTTTGTGTCCTAGTCCGCGTCCAGACCACTATTTCCCCGACCTGCACCACCTGAAGTTTGAAGTGGAAGAAGGCACAACGTTGGATGGGCGGCCGGCGCGCTTTGGCTACAATCCACTGGAATTTGAGGGCTTTAGCTGGAGGGGCTACGCGCAGATGTCCCCCATTCAGGTGAGGGATTCAGAATCAACCTTAGAATAAAACATGAAATAGTTAAATGTGCTTCTCTTTTCTTTTTTGTGGTTTTTAACTCCACATTAATCTAATATTTTTTGTCCCCGAAGTGAATTTATAACATTTTCTTTATACACAGTTATTACAAATGTTTAATTCATTAAAATAATACATTTTGAAATAAATTTGTACATTTGGTAACCTGATGCCATTCTCACATACCCCTATCTCTACGGTCTCTGACCTGTTTATTCCTGTTTTTATAAAAAGAACAGCGCGTTGTTGTTATTGTTGTTGCTCTTGAGATTTGATGATACCTGGGGAGTATAACTCACTGTACTCTCTGGATGACATCACAAACCTTTCCTGTTAGTTCTGTGAGTGCATGTATGAAGAAGAGGGCAGATACTACGTTACTGTGCGACTGCGTGAGCAGCAGTTTGAACAGATGTGGCTGGCTGGCTTCACATGTCCTAGCGGAAGCTCGTAGCAGCATTCACCCTCCGCAGTAGGTAGCTGTCGGGAGGAGCTGGCTGGTGGGCGTTTCTGTGTTCTGAGTTTGCATGTTCTCTCTGTGCTTGCATGGGTTTTCTCCGGGTACTCCAGTTTCCTCAGACAGTCCAAAGACATGCACATTAGGCTAACAGGCTGTTCCAGGTTGCCCTTAAATGTGAGCATGGCCTTGCAATGGACTGGAAAACCTTTCTCCAGAGTCGGCTGAGATAGGCTCCAGCCTCTCTGCGACTCAAGCAGTTGTTGTTTGGAAGATGAATGAATATATGATTCATAGATGCTTGTAATATATTGATTTTGTGCAGAATTATTCAACTCATGGGGTGGCATGGTCGCACAGAGGTTAACACTCCCTCCTCACAGCAAGAAGGTCCTGGGTTAGATTTCCGGGTTCCGGAGTTTGTATGTTCTCCCCGTGCTTGTGTGGGTTTCCTCCAGGTTCTCCGGTTTCCTCCTGTAATCCAAAAACATGCACAGTAGGCTAATTGGATGTTTCAAATTGCCCCAGGTAGTGGGAGTGAGAATGGTTGTGTGTGTTGCCCAATGATGGCCTTGCGATCTGTCCAGGGTGTACCCCACCCTCACCCAGAAATGGCTGAGATGGGCGCCAGCCTGTCGGTGACCCTGATGAGGCTTAAGCAGTTCAGTAAATGAATGAATGAATGTTTTACTCATGTTTACGATTTCTCATGCATGTTTATTTCACTGAAGTTGATGACTTTATTTAAATATGGCTTGGCTTTGCGTGTTGCTTGGTGAAATATCTGTGTTTAGCATTTTGTTGACTTTGTGCTGCCGCTGGCTTTATACTGTCGTGCTGGTGGTGGTTTTTTTAAAGAGAAGGCTTTGCTTTTGTGTCTTTGTTCCTTCTTTTCTCCTTGCTCTCTATTTCGCATGATCTATCGCTCTATAGCCACGGGTGCTGGTTGAGGTGGTGGTCGGATATCCAGATCTTTTCCGTGTGGTGTTGCGCTATGTTAACCGTGGAGGCACAGATATTTGGGGGCGTGTCTCTGTGATGGAAGACAGCAGGAATTTCATATGCGCCAACTGTGAGTCTGTCTTGCTTTCCTCTTCTTTATTTTTTATGTCCACCGCTTTTCCTCTACCTTCACCTGCCTCCTGCTCATGACTCTCCGAAGCACTCTCTCTCGCATGAGCAGTCATGGCCTTGCTTTTGATTGGATTGGTAGCCGTGATCCCGCCCCACCGAAACCTGTGCCAGAAACTTACTACAAGCACAGAGACCCAGACAGCTAGATTAGATTCACCTTCCCATCTCCAGGTCTTTAACATAGACCTTTGCTGTATTCATCCCCTTCCCATTTCACACTTTCCCGTCCTTTTTGCTCCTCCTTCCTCCCCCTGCTCTTTCCTCACTTTTGTCTGTCTCAGAGCGCAGTTAAATTGACGGTGCACATGAATGAGGTGGACATCTACCTCGTGCGTTTGATCCTCAGATATGTAAGCACTGAAGCTGCCGTGTCCCACGGCAAAATCACAGCTTATCCCAAGAGCAGACGAGGTATGTCTGACGAGTGCAGTAGCCAATGACAGCCGTCACCTGTCACTGATTTTTCTGTTTGTGTAAAGCTGTGAAAACCATATTATCTCTTTTATAATAATAAGTTAATTATAGTGAAAATCTTATAAAGCCAAATGATATAAAAATAATAATTCACATGTAATTCTTCTTCTTCTTATTATTATTATTATATTAATTATTTACAATACTACTACTACTAATAATAATTGTAATAATAGCGATAATGATGATAATTATAATAATAATGTGTTGTTATTATTAGTATTAGTAGTATTTTAGTATAATATTTATTGTATTTTATTTTAGTACAGTATTTGTTATAATTATCATTATTTACATTTCATTATATGAATTGTATTTAATAATACGTATAATTAATAATAATCAGTTCTCTCCTGTAAGCTAAACCAGTATGAAGTATTAATATTGTTTTCTCTCTTGCTGTCTCTTTGCTCAGGTTCTGAACAGTCCAAACAGATTGTTTTTGCTCCCAGTTCAGAGCCCACATTTGTAAATGTGCCTCAGAATAGTTTTGTAGAGCCATTTGTACTGAACCCTGGCACTTGGACCATCATCATCGAAGCTGAAGGCATTCTACTGGTGAGAGTCATTTCAGTGTTCAGTTCAGTACCTAGTAAAATAGGTCATGGTCACGTATAGAGCGTTCACAGCATGTTGGAATTATGTAGTGTCATGATAGTATCTTTCTACTGTCCATCTCCGTGGATTCAGAAACAGAGTCATGTCTATAGAAAGATACGTAAAAGTGTAATTTCACTGGTATTTAACTGACCAATAGTATTCTTCGAAAGATAACAATTATTGTCAGAAAGCCAAGTGATATCATATCCATATTCACTTAGCATAAGTCAGATAACTGTGTTAGTATACACTACTCAGGAACATAAGGAAAGCAAAGTAAAATGAGAGTTTTTTTTGGTTTATTTTTACATTTTTAAGTGATTCAAGCATTCTCTCTAGTTTGCAGGGGGGATAATAAACACAAAGTGTGATATATAGAATTATCTGGTCAGAGGGTTGTTATCTTCCAAGGCCAGTGGCTGAGACTGAATAATTCAAAAGCTTATAATTGTTTGATAATTTATTCAAAACATTTCCAAGTCTGTTAGCACTATTATCCAGCGAGCTGTTCAAGGTGAACCCCGCTTTCACCCACAGACAGCTAGGATGGGCTCCAGCTTCCCTGGAATGGAATGAAATTAAGCTATTAGGCAGCTCGAAGCTCAGAGCTCACCTGACCTGCCTCAGTTTACTTCTCGTTGTTTCTGTGTTAGATATCTAAAAACTCTGACTAATCTAACTAAAACTCTTCACCAGAGTCTGTCACATTTTTAAAAATATAGGAAATTATCCAAAAAATCTCATTTTAGTGTACTTTTGTTTCTGGTCCCATGTAGTAGTGTACACGAAAGCAGTTATGCATAAGGTGGCTATATAAATTGTGTATGAACTATAAGATTTACTGCCCTGTCAAGGACAAAGTTAGCCTGGACTTCAGTAAGCAAATGGGCAAGATTGATTGGATAATTACTGCAGGGATTAAATGTTTCAGGAGGCGACATGTTATTTATCAGTTACCTTAACTGATGCGGTGAGTACCCTTTCCTTTCTTATTCAACCATGTCGGAAATCATATCCCGCCATCATGGAGAAGATCTTATTCCTTTTCTAAAGGCTCAAATTTTTCACCTGCCTATGGTAAATAAAACTTTTTTGCTGCAATTACTCACATTGGGTTAAGAGCTGTAGTATAGGAATGCAACCATGATCAGAGATCATTTAAACACTTGGTGAAGCTGAACTGGTAAAAAATGGACAGTAAAATTCACGACTATGTTTAAGAGTGAAAGTAAAAGCATTTCCACACACAAAATGCGACAAGAGTTCACAGGATTGGGACTGAATTGCTGTGTGGCCAAAATAAAAACATGTTAGTGAAAATAATAAGAATAAAAGGCTTCCATTTGCTATGGGTCATAAAGATCCGACTCTGGGGCTGAGGAAAAGGTCATGTGATCTGATGAGTTCTGATTTACCCTATTCCAGAGTGATGGAAGTGGCAAGAAAAGATGCATGAAGACATGTACCATCATACAGTATGGCCACTGAGCAAGTCTCTGGAAGCAGTGATATTACCTGGGCTTGTTCTAGTTGGTCAGGTTGAGGCTCAGCAACATTAATGTGTTAATAAAATGAAGTCGTCTGATGATCTGAATGTACTGAATGAGCAGGTTATCACATCAATGCACTTTTTCTTCCCTGATGACACGGATATAAAATGGGGACTCAAATAATGAGCGTGTGGATCAGGGAGCACGAGGGATCATTTTCACATATGTGTCAGCACCCCAGAGTCCTGACCTTAACCCTATTGAAAGTTTTCAGGATGTACTGGAGAAGACTTTATGGAGTGAATCGAGTTTCCATCATCACCACAAGATCTCAGTGCAAAATCAGTACACCTCTAAACTCATTGCATAAATTGATTAAAGCAATGACACAGTGCTGCAATCACAGCTAAAGGTGACCCAACAAGAAAGTACCTTTTTTGGCAGAGTGTATTTTGTATACTCAATATTTATTTTATATTCACAGTGTGTGTGTGTGTGTGTGTGTGTGTGTGTGTGTGTGTGTGTGTGTGTGCAAATAAGAAATATATAAATATAATTAGGAACATCACCTTTATGTTTTTATATTTATGAAGGTTTTCAGTTCATCCTTTAATCTCAACTCACAATAAACCTGCACACAGTAACAAGAACCTTGTGATGCTTTTCTCTTATTGTGTTTATGTATATGTGTGTTTGACTGTGCAGGATTATCTGGTTCTGTTGCCCAGTGCGTACTACGAAGCTCCAATTCTGCAGCTGAAAGTGACTGAACCCTGTATATACAGTCGAACGCATGAACCCGATCAAAAGTGAGTAGCAAACACATACAGGACAGAACACACTTATATAAACAAACAAACTAACTAATTAATTAATTATTTAAAAAAGAAAAAAATATAGAAGGCAGCTCTAGTCTAATTGTTAGAGAGGTGGCTTTGGGGCCTAAACGTTGCTGGTTAAATTCCCGAACCAGCTGAAAAAATGTGTGGCAGTGGGAGAGTGAGTTGCACCTTCCCTTTCTCTATTTCTCATGGCTGAAGTGCCCTTGAGCAAGGCATCTAACCCCCAACTACTCTCTGGGAGTCCCAGTGTGTGGCTGCTCACTGCTCCGAGTGTGTGTGTGCTCACTTTGAATGGGTTAAATGCAGAGGCACTAATTTCCCTTGTGGGATTAATACAGTATTGCATATATATATATATATATATATATATAAATATCCAAATACCTGCTTTATATTTCTATCTCTTCAGTATACAGAATATCTTAAGAATTGAACAGATAAAAAAATTAATTCTATTATATATGTTTAGTCTCTGCTTAAAGATCAGATATTATCCCTATTTTCAGACCTTGAAGGGCAGAGGCAACACTGTGCATGGAAGGGGAGGGTTGTGAACTAGAAGGCCCAGCATTCCATGAACTACTAATGTGCCCAAAAAAAACCCGGCAAAAACCTTCTGTTTACAGCCAGCTCAAACAGCCCATAGGGAAAACTTAAACATGCTCTAACTCTGGCATCATCTAACATAGATATTCAACAATATAATTCAACTATTTAGGGGCAAAAAATGTGGAAAAAGCATCATATCTCCCCTTTAAGATCAGCACTCCCTGTAAGGTAAAGAAATGTGAATCGTCTTTGCCATTCATAATTAATTATCTTGTCTGTGTCTTAAAGGCACACATTCACATTTCCGGATAAGCGGAAGATAACGAACGAACATTCACATTTCATTATGGCTGAGTACAAATGTTTCCTGGTGAAACCACCCCAGCTCACCGGATTAGTGTCTTCCATCACTTGTTTTCCATCTCGCTTTGGTTCTGTATTCGTTACCATAACAAGTAAATAAGCTACAGCACACACAGCTCAAAGAGTCAGTAGCCGAGGATTGGTCCGACAGAACCCATGCCTTCGACTGCCACCCAACTCACAATGCACCCGACCCCTATAGCCCCTCCCACATGTCTCCTTTTTGGGCTAAGCCCAGCTGGGGTCCATGGGCAGAAACCCGACCACCAGGCGCTCTCCTTGGAGCCCCTCCCTAGGCCTGGCTTCAGGGGGGGGACTCCGGTAACTCGTGTCCAGGCAAGGGCAACTTGTTCCTTGTTTTATGTCTATCCATAGGGGTCTTCTGAACCGTGCTTAGTTTAGACCTTCACATAGGACCTGTTTGCCTTGGGTGACCCTACCAGGGGCATAATGCTCCAAACAATATAATACAGTAACGTGGCTCTCCCTTAGAGATAGGGTGAGAAGCTCAGCCATCCGGGAGGAGCTCAGAGTAGAACCGCTGCTCCTCCGTGTTGAGAGAAGTCAGTTGAGGTGGCTCGGGCATCTGATTAGAATGCCTCACGAGGGCCTCCCTGGTGTGGTGTTTCAGGCATAGAGACCCAGAACATGCTGGAGGGACTACGTCTCTCAGCTGGCCTGGAAACACCTCGGTGTCCCCCCAGAAGAGCTGGAGGAAGTGGCTAGGGAGAGGGACGTCTGCACCTCACTGCTTAGGCTGATGATGATGATTATTATTTTTATTATTTTCTTTGAAATGTGGGTGGTTTTACTGGCTCACTCTATATTTTTCATTATTTAATATACTTGGGAAGTGAATGGGCCCCTTTAATGTTTAGCCAGATTTTTTGGATCAGTCAGAAGCATTGGAATTTGCTAAAAGTAGTCTGTGCTACTGATATAAGGACTCGGTGTTCCACTGACCACTCTATAACCACTGACCCTGCCTATAGTTACGAAGCAGATTTTAAACAGCAGTTTTTCTAGTTCGTGGATACCTGAGATCAACACGCAGACTCAAAGAATGATGGTACATATAAAGGTCGGACAGTCAACCAAACCATACAAAGTCAGGTTGATGGACTACCATGTGTTCCAAGGTTTTGAGCTTTGTGTGGTGTGTGATAGTTAAGTCTGTCGGCTTTTACCCCCGAGTCTAGTGGATCATCAAATTCTGTAGCGTGGAGCACTAGGAGTTCAGCTCCCCCTGGATGGCATGCTAGTCTGTTGCAGGTTAACTTCCTGTTATTACAGCTATATCGAATCTACCTCAGGACCAATACAAGTATGAAATTATTTAGTTATTAATTAAGTATACTGTGGGCGGCACGGTGGCGCAGTGGTTAGCATGTCCGCCTCACAGCAAGAAGGTCCTGGGTTCGATTCCCAGCTCGGGCG
>JAOUQZ010000017.1:13163731-13173731 GCA_028564935.1 Neosilurus hyrtlii
CTGTCAAGTACCCCTCCCAGGGACTCCAAGAAGGCCGGGTACTCTTTACTGCCGTTCGGCCCGTAGGCACAAACAACGGTAAGAGACCTATCCCAACCCGAAGGCGCAGGAAAGCGACCCTCTTGTTCAATGGGGTAAACTCCAACACATGGCGGCTGAGTTGGGGAGCTACAAGCAAGGCACCCTGGGCAACTCCAGAGTAGTGGAGGGTCCAGCCCCCTCAAGGAGCTGGGTTCCAGAGCCCAAACTATGCGTGGAGGTGAGCCCGACTATCTCTAGCCGGTACCTTCAGCCTCCCGCACAAACTCAGGCTCCTTTCCCCCCAGCGAGGTGACATTCCATGTCCCTATTGCCAGAGGTTTGGTCCCGGGTCGCCGAGGCCCCCCACCGCGACTGCTACCCAAACCACATTGCACAGGCCTCTCATGAACCTTCTTGCGGGTAGTGAGCCTACTGGAAGGCGGGCCCACGGTGCCGTTTTCGGGCTGAGCCCAGCCGGGACCTGTGGGAAAAAGACGCGGCCACCAGGCGCTCGCCTGCGAGCCCCAACCCCAGGCCTGGCTCCCGGGTGGGGCCCTGGTAATGCCAATCTGGGTGACGTAGCGGTCCTTGATTTTATTTTTTCCTTGATGGGCTTCTAAACTGCTCTTAGTCTGGCCCATCACCTAGGACCTGTTTGCCATGGGAGACCCTACCAGGGGCATGATGCCTCCAACAAAATAGCTCCTAGGATCATTCGGGCACACAAACCCCTCCACCACGGTAAGGTCGCAGTTCAAGGAGGAGTATTGCACTATGATGCACTTTATTCTTAGTTATTTTGTTTATATCTCTGTGCAGTGTACTTTCTAGGATCTCAGTGTTTATAAATAGAATATAGGAGTCCTGAAGGTTTGTGCTGTCGGCTTTTCTTCATGTTATTTCTTCCTTATTAGGAAAACGTAGTTGGTTTGCGATGTGAACAGTGTGCACTGGGAACATTCCATCTTGACCCCACTAACCCTAAAGGCTGCACCAAGTGTTTCTGCTTCGGTGCCACTGACCGCTGCCGCAGCTCAGACAAACGCAGGGAAGAGGTACTGACAAGCAAACAGACACACACACACATGTACATACATACATTGTATACTGTATGTATACAAATACATACAGTACATACGTACACACCTGCGCACACACATATACGTAACCACACACACACACGCACACGCACAAACACACTTGTGCACACACACATACATACCCAGAGAAGTGCACATACATACACTCATGCATGTGCATGCGCACACATATACATGCAGGCACACACGTGCACACACAAAGAGCCTTGAGTCTTGTTGCTTGGACATAATAGCCCATTTGATGTAGAAGTGCTTCAGAATTTCAGAGTGGTGGAATTGTGGGTCAGTCAGAGGGTGGTATCAGCCAGCGACAAATAGCCGACAATGTGAATAGTCCTCTGTCGACGGTAAAAAGTTCAACAGTGAAGGTAAGATCACCACGGATCCATGACCCGGTCGACCTGGACCTTCAGACAGATGGCTTCGCTCCGTGAAAAGAGCAGTGGAGAAAAATCCCTGTTCCAAGGCCTCAGACATTACTGAAGACACCCAAACCAGCTCAGAAACTGTTACTCGCTTCTTCCTCAAATGGGCTGTTACGACTGAGCAACAAGACGCAAGCCTCTTCTTCCACCAGCAAATATTCATTCTGAAATTTTGGGTGTCTATTTACTTCTGTCCGGCCTCTGTACACCTGTGTCTGCTTTCTGTAGATTACAGCCATGCAGGGTTGGGTGTTGCTGAGAGGAGACAGACAGGAGGTGTCTGTGTCTGTGAAGGTGGATCAGGATCTAGTTGAAGCTGATCTCAGTGATGTCCCTGATGTCTATCAGGATTTTTATTGGCATGCACCTCGTGCTTATCTGGATGACAAGGTGGGTGTTCATCCTTCATAACTCTTTATAACCTAAAGGTACAGAGAGTGGTCCTGTGATTTAAAATGACGATCACAAAGCAGGATGTGTGTTTTGTAGATCACTTACTGTGGGATTTATCAGCAGAGGAATCACAGTCTGATCTGTTTAGTGTGCTGAGAGAAAGAAGTGAACAGCCATAGCTCTTATCTGTGTTCTTAAAAAATGTGTTTTGTCGTCTCGGACAAGAAGGTGTCTCGACTCAAGTAAAGTCTCACAATGCAGAACAAACAGTTTTAATAAGTAAGAATAAATTAATAAAGTTGTGACGGCATGGTAGCGTAGTGGTTCAGTTCAGTTCAGTTTTATTTCTAAAGAGCTTTTCACAACTGACATTTTCGCATGGTGGCATCACGGTGAGCATGTCCGCCTTACAGCAACAAGGTCCTGGATTCGAGTCCAGGGCTTGGGCATTTTTGTGTGGAATTTTAATGTTTCCCCATACTCGCCCTTTCTCTGGGTACTCCAGTTTCCTCCCACAGTCCAAAGACATGCCCATTAGGATAACGGTCTGTTTCAAATTGCCCCAAAGTGTGAGTGTGCATGGCTGTGTGTGTTGGTGAGAATAAGTGAGCTTTAGATAATAAAATAAATCTGATTAAGAATTTAAATTAATGATTTTTGAACATTTGCCCTGCGATGGCCTGGTGAGCTGTTCAGGGTGTACCCCGCCTTCGCCCAGAGTCGGCTGAGATGGGCACCAGCCTCCCCATGACCCTTAGGATTAAGCCGGTCAGAAAATGACTGAATCCCCATCAGGATAAAGAAGTGCAGGAAATAAAACGTAAAACTGTGAATAATGATGGATAATTACAGTGTCATTGAAGTTCCACTGACAGTTTGTAACTCTAATAGGGTCACAGTGAGGCTGGAGCCTCTGAACCCTGAACACACAGACCGATTGACTCTTACCTTCACACCTGGGGCAATTTGGTACAGCCAATTAGCCTAAAGTGCATGTCTTTGAACTGTGGGAGGAAACCAGAGTACCTGGAGGAAACCCACACAATCACGGCGAGAACACGTGGATACTCCACACAGAATTGACCTCGCCGAGCCTGGGACTCGAACCCAGGACATTGTTGATGTGAGGCGGATATATATATATATATAGATATAGATATAGATATAGATAGATAGATAGATACAGATAGGTTGGTGGTTAAGGCTCTGGGCTAATGATCAAAGGGTCAGGGGTTCAAGCCCCACTACCACCAAGCTGCCAATTTTGGGCCCTTCACCTTCAATTGTATTAAAATCACTCTGAAGGAGGGCATCCGACACATACTGTAAATATTTGTAGAAACATATTCAAATCTAACACACATGTATGTTGTTTTAATCTTCTCTCCTCTGCGTTCTCTCTATCTAGGTATCATCCTATGGAGGTTATTTGCGTTATCAGTTACACACACAGACGATGAGAGGAGATTCTCTGATTTTGCCTTCTGAAGCCTCTCGACCTGATGTTATCCTTAAGGTTCTTTTTCCTACACTAAGCTCTAATAATCAAACACTGTTATCTCTTTTATTAAAAAAAAATTATTTGAAATAAACATAGTGACATATTACCAACTTCACATGTGCAGGGAAACCAGATGACCCTGGTGTACATGGAGAGAGAATATTCCTCACCGGAGGCACATCATGAAGGAGTTGTCCATCTAGTGGAAGTAGGAAGAAGAGTTTACACACCACCACCAAGAACAACAACAAAAATATCTCTCTCTCCCTCTCACACACACACACACACACACACACACACACACACACACACGCACACACAATATAATTCCACTCATAAGAAAAAACAATGATGTTGATGCCCATATAACAGAAAGCAGTTAAATAAGGCAAGTGGAGGAGTTAAAGTGTTTCAGGATCTTTTTTTCATGAGTGAGGGTAGAATGATGCGGGAGATGGACAGACAAGTTAGGAAGCTGCTGCACTCGTCCATTATTGTAAAGAGGGAGCTGAGGTAAAAGGGAAAGCTTTTGATTTACCAGTCCATCTACACTCTAACCCTCATGAATGATCGCGGACACAAGCAGCCAAAATGAGTTTTCTTTGGACGGTGTCTGGGCTCAGCCTTGGTGATAATGTGAGGAGTTCAGACATCCCAGGACAGCCTGGGGTAGAGCTGCTGCCCCTCCGTATCGAAAAGAGTCAGTAGAGGTGGTTTTTCCTGTTTTTAGAGGTGTTCCGGGCATGTCCAACTGTGAGGATGCCCTGGGGTAGAGCCAGAACTCGCTGGGGCACTTAGATATATCACGTCTGGATTGTGATTGTCTCTGGATCCTCCAGGAGGAGCTGGAGAGTGTCACTGGGATCAAGGATACCTGTGTTTGCCTCTGCTAACCGACCTAAGAAAATGGATGGCTGGAATTAAATAGGGCGTACAAATGTTTTTATTTGATTGTTCTTCTTTTCATTATTTATCTTTCAATCAAGTTTTCTTTTTTCTGCTCCTTTTTGTTTTTAAGAAATATTTTTATCGTGTTCAAACAATTAAGCTTTTGGGGGTTATTGAAAGCCATTAATCAGTAAGATTAAAAAATCAAAAAAATATTAATCAAGAAATTGTGCAGAAGATAAGGCTTTGGACCCCATTCTCTCTGCAGGGAAGCTTCCGTCACGCTCAGACAGGGAACTCTGTCTCTCGGGAGGAGTTGATGATGGTGCTGGTGGCTTTGGAGTCCCTGCAGATCCGAGCGCTCCACTCCCAGTCAGCTCAGTTCGTCTCTCTGCGTGCTGCCACACTGGAGGGGGCTAAGCATCTGCTCACCGGTCGCCATGCCAACAATGTGGAACTGTGCATGTGTCCGGCGAATTACGAGGGCGATTCGTGTCAGGTGGGTGGCTGAGCGCTCACGGCATACAAACAATGAGATCGATATTGTCTCTTAGCCTCACAGTGGCTTTCATATTTGTTAATTAAGCTATAAATGACGCAGTGATGTACTGTAGAGCACAACTGCTAAACTGATTACCTGTGTTTTCATTACAGCACACAGTTATATATGATATGTAGTTTCTGAATTCATAAACCTGCCTGCCCTGTAAGCCAGCTGACAATAAAGTTCTGAATGTTTCAAAATGTTACATAACATGTTTGGTTAAGTTTTGGCAAATGAATGAATGAATTACTTCTCACATGTACTAAGCAAAGGCATAACATCCAGTATGTTAAATATGGCCTTTATTTATGAATATTGCCTCTAATAGGAATTTTCTGTCTGTCTCTCTCTGTCTGTCATCAGCGATGTGCTCCAGGCTACTACAGAGACACCAAAGGGCTGTTCCTTGGCAAGTGTGTTCCCTGCAACTGTAATGGCCATTCTGATGAGTGCCTGGATGGATCTGGTATATGTGTGGTGAGTTAAAAATTGCATTTTATTACAACATGACGGTGATAATAGGTTCACACATGTATTGCATTCAGACAAACTTTATTAGGGCTTAATGTAGACAAAACTTCAGAAATCACACGTATTATTGGTTCAAGCATAACACATAGATAATCCTTAAAAAAATTCAGTTCAAATAAAATAGATCTAAATCTCACGACTTTATCCTTCAGTACAAATTTACATTTTCATTTTCAGCATTTGGCAGACGCTCTTATCCGGAGCGACTTGCAATTATCATTTTATACAACTGAGCAATTGAGGATTAAGGGCCTTGCTCAAGGGTCCAACAGTTATGATAGTGGGGATTAAACCGCTGACATTCGGACCAGTAACCCACTGCCTTAACCACTAAGCCACCACTGCCCCCAAATAACATATCAATATAAAATAAATATTTCTTATATTTTGAAGCTTAAAATTAAGCAGTAAGGTTTTTTTTTAATATAAAGACTGTATTTTGTATTTGTATTTTGTATTGTAATGTATTTTAAACCGCTTCCTTGCAGGACTGCCGTCACAACACAGCTGGAGACCACTGTGAAATCTGTCGTGCTGGTTTTCATAGTAACACCACAGTAGATGGCCATGCTGTATCCTGCAACAGCTGTCCTTGTCCACTGCAGGTTGCATCGAACAAGTCAGTCCCCTCGCCAACTCCTCCCTGACTTCTACTTTTATACAGACGAGAAAATAACTTAAGAGACGACTGCAAAAGATAACAAGATGATGAGACATAACTCAAAGTGTTATGTATGGATTTGAATGAATTTATTTGATTGAGTATGGTGTGGTACATGTAACAAACATGTAACTACATCTTGGATGGGATTTGTGTATGTAAACAAAATAATTCTCGAAATCCCCTAAATGATTAATCTGTAATATGTGCCAAAATGAGACAGCCAGTAGGGGGAGACATTTCATTCTAACTATGCCAAGCTATAATAATCCATTTATGCTGGTGGAGGTACCTTATATCAGGGATGTCCAATCTTAGCCGCAAAGGGACGGTGTGGGTGCAAGTTTTCACTTTAACCAAGCAGTAGCCACACCTTCTACCTGTTTCAATCACTGACCTAAAAAAAAATAAAAAATGGATTGTTCATAAGTGTTTCAATTTTGAAGCTGGGTGGCAGCCATCTTGGTGGAACCACCTTGCTTTAAGATCACAAAATAAAGTTGTTGAAAGAAAACAAAGCTCAAACACCCAGAAAATTGCACTGCTGATGGTAAAAATACCTTAAATTCATGAAATTCATGTAACCAAAAATCTCACTGAAATTTTTAATTAATTGAAAACATAAAATAAAGTAAAAGCTCTGCATAGCTGAAATATGGCCAAAAAAAGGAAGTTTTAAAATTAAATGTACATCTTGGATGTAATTATTTCTATTTTGCCATCTTTTTATGCTGTTTGAGTATAACTTTCAACTCTGAAGTGGTCTCACCAAGATGGCTGCCACCCAGCTTTAAAACTGAAACACTAATGTGAAGTGTAGGTGTTTATTTATTTTATATATTTTTTTTAGATCAGTGATTGAAACAGGTAGAAGGTGTGTCTACTGCTTGGTTGAAGTGAAAACCTGCACCCACACCGTCCCTTTGCAGATAAGATTGGACATCCTTGGTTTATATATGAGTGCCTCTTGTTATAGGTTGAGGGACATGAACTCTTTTTTTTTTATTCCATAAACCTCTCACATCATTTCCTGTAAATTTCGAAATTTTGAAAATGATGACTGCCAATACCAAACCACCAACAATAAAGAAGATTCAGGGATTTCAAATCTGAAATAATGCAAGGAAGTCAAACTCATATTTAATTTTTAAGGTCATAGCCATTAAACAATGCTGTGCTTGAAGTAGCATAAAGTCACCCAAGAACAATGTGAAGTACTGATGGAGAACCTGTCAAGATGTATTAGAGCCGTGATTTAATGTCAGAGTTATTCCACTTATTATTATTTATATTATTTGGCAGACGCTCATATCCAGAGTGACTAACAATTATCATTTTTATACAACAGAGCAATCGATTGTTAAGGGCCTTGCTCAAGGGCCCAATAGTGTAGATAGTGGGGAATGAACCACTGACCTTCAGATCAGTATTTTAACTTCACACATCAGCTCCTTTTAATTCTGGTTTTCTTTTTTCAGTTTTGCCACGGGTTGTGTAGAGAAGTCCAATCACATGCAGTGTCTGTGCATGCCAGGCTACGCTGGACCCAAGTGTGAAAGGTACAGTTGTAAATTACCGAATTTATATCAGATTGAAAAACTAGGCGGTAGCGGTTAGCACCTCTGTCTCACAACAAGAAGGTCTTGCATTCAAGTCCCAGGCTCAGGTGTTTCTGTGTGGACTTTGCATGTACCTCCCATGCTTGCATGGGTTCCCTCTGGGTACTCCAACTTCATGCCACAATTAGAAGTCATGCACATTAGGCTAACTGGTTGTTGTATGAGTGTGAATGGTTGTGAGTGTGTTTGGTGAGCTGTTCAGGGTGTACCCCACCTTAAATATAAATAATTAACTTAAATGATAAATTTGATAAGTACAGTATACATTAGCAAGGGTGACTTTTTCTGTGACTAACCAGGCAACTGATATTCTGCTGTAGGTGTGCCCCTGGTTACTATGGCAACCCCATGGTGATTGGCAGCACTTGTCAGCCATGCAAATGCTATGACAACTTGGACCCAAACATGCTCTTCAATGACTGTCACCCAGTGACCGGTGAGTGCCACGGCTGCATGTACAACACAGCGGGACCCCACTGTGAGATCTGCGCTCCAGGTTTCTATGGTGATGCCATCACTGCCAAGAACTGCACCAGTAAGTACTGTACTCTCCTTAAACTACTTTACACTTCAGGAAATGTCTATATGCAAAAGGATGTGTGCTGTGGTGGTGAAAAGAGCACTTTACCTTCACTAAACCCTGTGTGTGTGTGTGTGTGTGTGTGTGTGTGTGTGTGTGTGTGTGTGTGTGTGTGTGTGTGTGAAAGGGTGACACAGCCACTCCTGTCCAATCTCACTCCCACAGAAAAAAATCTTGTCTTGTCCCAATCCCGGGCCAGAGTAAAAACATTCCAGTCCCATTCAACTCCTGGTAAAATGATACCCACTCCCGCCCGCTCCCATTCAGAATGGCTCCTGCTCCTGTACTGCTCCCATTTTTTTTCTTGTTTTGGTCATTAGGCAATACTTTGAATTTGATTTGATCTCCCCATTCATTTTGATAATACATGGCCTCTGGTCCCTGTAGTTTTTCTATGGAGGACCAACTGCTAAGTCCCTGTTTCTAGCTCTTTTGGAGGTTGGTTACAGTAAAAAACAAACAAAAAACAAACAAGAAAGCAGTACACGGGTCACACCACGCCTACCTTAGTTGAATAAACCCAAACATAACTTATAAAGTTGCATTTTACTAATATATTGAGCTTTGATTCCCTTAAACAGTGACATTACTTTTATGTTTTATGTCTTTTATGTTATGTCACACTTGACTCTCTCGTGTGTAAGTGTGAGTGTGTGTGAAATATATATACCTATGTGTGTGTGTGTGTGTGTGTGTGTGTGTGTGTGTGTGTGTGTGTGTGTACAATATCATTCATGTCATTTAAATTTCTGGAACACTCTATCCTTCATTAGGGTCACAGGGAGCCCATCTTAGCCAACCCGGGCAAAAGCGGGGTTCACGCCGAACAACCAGCCAGACCATCACAGCGCCAACACACACACAACCATTAACACTCCCATTCGCACCTGAGGGCAACTGACAATATCCACTTAGCCTAAAGACAGTGTGAAACAGTTAACTTACAATGTTGATATTTCGTGCAACACCGTGTCATAGTCGTCATTGCGTGTTGACCCTTGTAATTATTCATCATCTTCCGTTGCGGAATTCATCATCGTTCCGTTTTTGAATCCAAGTAAAAATCTTGCAAAGTGAAACACGGAAAGTCACCACTGGCGATATGTTACATGGAGATAAATTTTTTTTTGTTTAACAGTTATATAGATTATTGCTTTATATTAGATAAAAATTCTCCCATAAATCAGGTTAATTGTGGACTAATTTCCCAGTATATGCATAAGACATTTTATTATGTAAAATATGCAGTTTTGCCCTATTGTGCAGTGTTAAAAAAACTCAAAGTCCTCCTGGTATCAGTTCACACCCAAAATTTACTCAGTTCTTTGTTTGCCCAAGACCCACATTTGGTAAAAATGGCATGATGTCATATGTTCAGCCATTATTTATTGAGTTATCATGGTCACAGACAGACAAATAGACACACAAAACTAGTCTCATAACCTTTGCACTTTGTGGAGGTAATAAAAATAATGAAATGATGGTGGTATAGTGGTTAACCTTGTTAGCACGTCTGCCTCACAGCAAGAAGGTCCTGTGTTCAAGTCCTGGGCTCAGCGAGAGCATATCTGTGTGGAGATTACATGTTTTCTTCGGATACTCCGGTTTCCTCCCACAATACAAAGACATGCTTGTTCGGCTAATTGGATGTACCAAATTGCCTTGGCGTGATTTACCCTGCAATGAACTGGTGAGCTGTTCAGGGTGTACCCCGCTGTAGCCTCCTCGCGACTCTAG
>JAOUQZ010000017.1:13213462-13224684 GCA_028564935.1 Neosilurus hyrtlii
AGAGAGAGAGAGAGAGAGAGAGAGAGAGAGAGAGAGAGAGAGAGAGAGAGAGAGAGAGAGAGAGAGAGAGAGATGTGTCGGTTTGGTGTTTCTTATTGGTTGTTGATTCTGAACCCCATGTTATCTCTTTGCTATAAGCGGCTTTATTTGTTTGGGAAGATTAAATATTCATCTTTTCTCCAGGCGTGAGCTTAAACCTTTTTTTGTATGTGATTGCTGTACACGTACTTAAACAGAGCAAATGTTTATCCTTTTCTGTTATTAAATACATGAAAGAATGTGTCAGTATTTACTAAAGTACGCTCAGTGTTTACCTAGTAGACCATTCCTCATTTTCCTTGGCCCTGTCTTTACGAGCTGCTCTCTGCTTCTCCTCCAGTCTTTCCTTCTCCTTGCTTGCTGTATCTATACACACACACACACACACAGACGTTATATTATTTCTGTGCAAAAACTATGGAATCACTAAACTTAAAGAATCTTCAATCTTCAATTAAACAGGGGTTACCATTACTGCTAGACACAAAAATGACTGCTTATTGGGGTGGGAGGAGGGACTTGATTACCCATGTCTCCGTTCTCCATGGCTCGTATGTCAGGTCGGAGTCGGCAGTCGGTCCGGGGTAAAACACCCTCCATACCAGACTCCAATTCGTTCAGTGTGATAGCAAAATTAGTAAAATTGTACATCTGGCGAGAGACAAAAGGAACGGGACAATCAGTGTGAGGTGTTATAGATTCATAGTTTGTGTGTGTGTGTGTGTGTGTGTGTGTGTGTGTGTGTGTGTGTGTGTGTGTGTGTGTATACCTCTGGTGAGAGAAGAGGTCTAGAACACACTCTCCAGAGTAGATTACTACCAGGGATCACAGCTACAGTCTCCTGTACCTCCGGCATGTCATCTGCATCATCATTTTCTGAAACATCAGTCTCTTCCTGTGCGCACGCACACACACACACACACACACACAAAATTTGTGTTGTATTTTTAAATGAGCAAATTAACTGCAGATTTTGTCAATTTTCATTTATATAAATTTGCTAATCAATTGTATTTTATTTTGATACATTATTATTGATATATAATTGATACCCTGCCAAAAAGGACCAACTGCCACTAACACAAATTATATTATACTCAAACTAAAGAACAGCTTCCAACAATCCCTTATATATATTTCCATCATCTGACGGTTTTCACTTACATTTTCAAAGTTGCAACCTGCGAAAATCCGTTTGAAAGTTTGCATTACCCAGTTCAGAGAGGCTACGGTTCCATTCTTGCGAGAGTGTGAAATTGTGAGAATAGGAACGCAAATCCCTCACTTCATATAAGGCAAGATGACGGCAAAAATAACGAGTTCATGTTCTGCCAAGCTTCTGATTTCCACAAACATTTATTTACCTGCAAGTCTTTTAGCCTATCTGAGTTAGATTGTGTTTTTATTTGGTGGTGGTCTGAGTGGTATTTTTGTGTTTTCAGTTTCGATATTATTAATAAATCTTTTTTTTTTAATTGCTTCCCATCATCATTCAAGTCAGCAATACAGAACAGCCAATCAGCATCAATTCAAAAATGTGTCAGTCTTATTGAGTTTCCTCAAGTGGGCCCATGCAGACATCGGACAGGACGACGACCATGATCCATGCCTATGGTGCTCCTCTATAAGTAACTGCTAAAGGCTCTATGAATTCACTGTATGTTTAAGAAAAGAGCTCGGATTCTGGAGATACGGAAGAAAGTCTGTATATTGCTCTCTCACCGGTTTCTGTTTCTTGGTGTCTGATGCTCCTTTTTTATCATTCCTGCGTTGAGAATCATACGCCTGTGGGTCTACACTCCATATGCATTCCGTCCATTTCCCATAGATCACACATCGCTTCTTCTTACTGCAGCACAGAGACAGATATAACAACATTCAATGAAAAAAAGTCCTGAGCAAAGAATCTAGGGGATCAAACCCTGATTTTTCAGGTTTAATCAATGCACTTGTTACCATATTCCATAGGTTCCTGGTCGAAGTACCTTTGAACTCTGAGTGCACTTCAGGTTAATGTGGGTTTTAGGGGTTTAATTATTACTATCGATGGCCAGTAGATGGCAGAAGCTTATGACGTCAAGGACATCAACATGACACAAGGACTTAGGTGGGTCAGGTAGCAAGCAAACGTTCTGTAATCATCCTTTCCAGACCAGTCATAGAATATCTCATCCCAGTTTACATGCTACATGATAACAGCTTCATGCTATTATTTATGTGGCTGCTCTCATGTCTCTTTCAGTTCCCTGTGAGGTGTTTTAAAGTCTTTTACCCTTCTTTTGTCCAAAAGGTTTCTGTGCCAGGATATCAGACTAGCCAATTCTGTTTAGCATAGAGGTTGTGAGAAAAGCTTCCTTTATATGTCCTTCCATGATCACTAGCCTGCTTCTGAATGCTTAAATCTGGACGCTCCGGTCCAGTCTCAAGTCTTTCACATTGTTCTGTTTCACATCTGACCACTGATTAAAAGGTATTTCATGTAAAGAAACAAGAGTTTCCCCCAGATGCTGTTATCATCCTCACTCAACTCAAGTATAGTGGCTCACCCCTTATCTGGGGGTCAAAATCTTTCTCATCATATTCAAAGCCTGATCAGATGAAATACAATTAAAATAAACAAAATCCAGATATTTCACTCTCATGCAGCATGGTGGCATTGTGGCTAACACGTCCACCTCACAGCAAGAAGGTCCTGGGTTTGAAGCCCTGGTTCAGCTGTTTCTGTGTGGAGTTTGCATGTTCTCCCTGTGGTCGCGTGGGCTTCCCTCGGGGTACTCCGGTTTCCTTTTACAGTCCAAAGACATGCACGTTATGCTAACTGGCTGTGGTTGTGTGTGTGTGTTGGCCCTGCGATGATCAAGCTGATGTACCCTGCCTTCACCCTGAGTCAGCTGAGATAGGTAGCAGCCTCCCTGCGACCCTAATAGGCTTAGGCAGTTTGGCGAATGTGTGAGTGGCTTAAGTGATATGACGTCCTCGACTCACTGAATTGCAATACGATGAAGGAAGGAACTTCATGTTCGTATAGTTTCTGGGCTGAGGCCACACATATTGCATGAGCACACTACCTGTTTTCTCTTATTTATTTTCATGACTCTTGCTGAATATTTTAATCTCTGAACATTATTATTATGGCGGCGCACCACCTCTGGTCTCACCTTTTATCCTGGATGTATCCCTCCACTCTGTGTAGCTCTTTCCCGAACATCCCACAGGGTTTGAAGTTCAGCACACACTTATCTCCAGTACTGTTCATTTAAAAAGCCAGAACATACAAGAGATTACACACATTTACATTATACATCATCTTGCCATTCCTCCTACATTACTCCTACTTATTTATACTATTGTACTGGAATGCATGTTACAGTAGAGTTAAAATGTATTTTAATTAGTGCTAACACACAAAAGGCAGGAGAACAGAATTCACCATGTGGATACTAAACACATTCTGGGGTTTTTCTGCCTGGAGTTTTTCCTCGTTGTTATTCTGTACTAACCCATTCAAAGTGAGCATACACACACACACGCATTTAATTGAACCATTTTTTTAGGAGTGGGCGAGCCTTTAACCACAAACTCATCTCAGTTCTTCTTCTGCTGGCTCTCGTTAGGGGCCACCACACCTTCTCCATGTCACTCTATCAAACCAATAACCTGAATTTCCTCCCTCAGAGCATGTTCATTTTCCAGGACCTATCAGCAACTTTTAATCCCTGAATACGTTGGCCTCCCTGTTGTAGCACTCTCCTGATTTCAGTCAAACCTCACTAACAGGATAAAGTAGGTCATCTTTGGAGACCCATGCTCCTTTCCCTGCACTAGTCAACCAAGGAGTACCTCAAGGATAAGTTCTGGGACCGCTCCTCTTTATAATCTACAAGCTTCCCTCCCTGGTTGGATTTTTTGCCACTATAAGCAGAGCTTTAACTGTTATGCTGATGACACAGCTACAGTACATCTCAGCACCAAACTTTCCAATTAGCTCCCCCCTCCTGATTATTGTCAAATGCTTGAAAAACATTAAAACCCGGATGACATCCAACCTTCTGAAGCTCAATAATAGGAATAACTTAGCTCTTGATTTGAGACTACAAACTGATATGCCTAAATAAATAAATAAATAAGCAAACAAATAAGAATAATAAAAAAAAAAATTTTTAAAGATTTTTCTCTTTGACGTTAATGGCTACTACATCTCTCTATCCCCAGAGCTGCTGTCCCCACTCTCTGCCACTCACTTGCTCTAAGATCCGCATCTCTGGATATCATCGAAAAGAAACCAGTCACAATTTCTCTTATTCACTGTGGCCTTTGGTCTTTAACTCTTTTGTATAAAGAGACATTGGGTTCCTTGAAAGGTACTATGTACATCCAAGTTGTTAGTTGCTGTTCTTGTGGTTATAAGAAGCTGCGACAGCGAAGCTTGTATTGTTTTCACTCCTGTCAGTTTGTGAGATTGTTTATTTGTGGCTACACAAACCTATATCTTAAGAGCTGCTTGACATATCACCCCCATCGGGGGCCTCTAGTTATTGTTGTTGTTATTATTATTATTATAGAATGGGGATTCTTCCATTTACAAATCTAAAAGTCTCACATTTGAAGGTAAAAAATGTTACTACTATTACAGCTACCCTTATAGTCTATTCTTCTACAACAGAGATTAATAAGACTATTCTCAAATCCACAGACTATCAAACAAATTGAGCTCTTGATCAAATGTCGACCATTCAAACACATTTAGGTTCTTCCTTATGCTTCAGTGCTGTACTTAAGGCCCAAATACTCTGCAGTAGAGTGACTGCAAAGTACACCCAGTTTTCTAAATGTGGACATATCTCTGTGTGCATATGCAATCCAACTATATAAGCAAACATCACAGTCTGAAAGTAAGGCTTCAGGAGAAGAGGAAAAAGAATGGGGAAAAGAATGTGACGAGAGGAAGAAATACATTCTAAAATCTACGTTCTTCCATATTTCACATTTTAACTATGTGATGGGGCATTTCTCTATGCTCAGTTTTACACACGGGTAGTCATCGTGCAGCACAGACAGTTAACATGGACTGTGCACCTGATGAATTTTTTGTTTCATGCACAGTATTAGCAACCACTTATGTATACTTTGGCCCTTAAGGGTGTGAAACTCTACCTCAGTCTAGACTCTCTTGCAGACTGCAAAAGGGTTTCTTCTAGGATAGTCCTGAATACAATTCAATCCACCTTCATAGCAACCCTTAGAAGATGGCTGAAACAGGGACAGGAAGGCTGCCTGGCCTAACTGTTAGAGAGGCAGGTCTGGGAGCGGAAGGTCTCAGGTTTGATTCCTAAACCAGCAGGAAAAATGTGCCGGGGGGGGGGGGGGGGAGGGTGAGCAGCACCTTCCACTTTCTGGAACTTTATGGCTGAAGTGCCTTTGAGCAAGCTGCCCCAGGTGCGTGTTTGTGCTCACTTTGTATGGATTAAATGTAGGAGCATAATCAGAACAAAATGCTCCCACTTCGCTTCATTGTGCAGATGGTAGTTTCAATCAAAGCACCACGCTTAGTGCCTAAGACAAAAAAACACTTTTCCCTTGTTTGTCCCCTAACTATTTCATTTGACATTTTTCTTTAACAAATTGCCAAAATATATTTCCCTTACTTCCATATTGTGTGATATTTTGTGTAAATAAAAGGAACAAAACCACAAGATGTATTTATTCAACTTCCTAGTAGCAACACTACAAAATGAAAACAAGGAAATGTTGTCACTATATACGAACAGTACCACTGATTGTACAAGGCTCTCCTTTGGATTTTCTCTTTAGCAGTCACACTGGAAGTTAGTCATAGTCATATTTATTATGTTATAATGACACTTCTGTTTGATTTTAATGCCATAAATAAATCAGTGGTGTACCTGTGATTCAGTATTTCTACAGTGCCATATTGCTCAATCCACAGTTTGCCCACAATGACATTGTGTACACAGCAAAAAGGATTTGACCATGTATATGCCTCTTTGTGCCTGCAAGGAATGAAAACACACACACACAGAGGAAGAAAGAGAGAGCATGGACATGTGACCAGTCAGAAAAAAGATATACATGTATATTTACCTATATACACACATACGTGTGTGTAAACTATACTGAATGTATATTTATATTAAATAATCTACCTTTCTATTAAAAAGTCAAAGCAAAGGGTATACACTTTTACTGCCACTCAATGCAATATAATCCATTTTGTTTTTATTCCGGTATTTGTATAGAGTTGCTGTTACGTGACCAGTAGCAACTACCAAGATGGCGGACAGGTGGCGCCATGTGCCTAGGGGTGTAGCTTATTTATTTTATCTTATATCTATGGTAAATATACACAGTGACACATCCTCACACACACTTTCCTTGTTTAAACAGTAACTCAGAGTTAAGAAACTATTTACACACATCAATCTAATTCACATCACAGTGTGTGACTCACTTGAGCAGCTCTAATGTGATGGTTCCTTTTGGTTCTGCTTCCACACTCTTGCCCCAGAACTTGAGCTTTGGGTATATCGAGCCATGGAACAGGAAGTCCTCTGCTAGACTCTCAGCATGGAATGCACTAATTGGTGGGTGATGACTCACCTGTTCTGAGATCCACCTGAAACCCAGATCTTCTCTATGGGGGGCAGGGAGGAGAAGAGAAACAGTTGATAAAAAAAATGGACAGAAGATATATTGCATCAATAGCATTGAATAAAACCAATTATAATGCAATCCTCTGAGCCACTTATTCCTACTAGGGTCATGGGGAGGCTGGCACCCATCTCAGCCGACTCTGGGTAAAGGCAGGATACACCCTGAATAGCTCACCAGACCATCACAGGACCAACACACACAACCATTCACACTCACACTTACACCTAGGGGCGTTTTGGTACAGTCAAATAGCCGAATGTGCATGTCTTTGGACGGCTGGAAGAAAACCGGAGTACCTTGAGGAAATCCACACAAGCATGGGAGAACATACAAACTCCACACAGAAACGCTCGAGCCGCACCTGGGACTTGATCCCAGGACCTTCTTGTTGTGAGGCAGACGTGCTAACCACTACACCACTGCGCTGCCCCAATAGAATACTCCATTATTAAAATAATCGTTAACTGCAGCCATAGTGAGATACATGGCTGTTGCAGGGTTTTTTGGTTACTATTAGTCGTCTTGCTCTTTCTTTTCCTCGTTAGCTGAAACTCTGATGCTATCAGCCTTGATAGTGCAGTCAGGAATCCACACATGTACATGAAGGCTAATTTAAATACGACATTCTAATTATGATTAAATGGCTTATTATTGTATATTTATTCAATTTATAGCCACTTCATGTAATATCATGCATTCACATTACTCTATTAAAATATTTTCTATTTTTTTCCCACTTCACCCAACTATATAAAACTATATAAACAGTATAAAGTATAACGTGTAAACCTATCCCCATTAACTATAGTTCCTCGGTATCAACAATATCTTAAAAAAGTTTACCGTGTGAGCTCATAGGTTTCTCCTAGTAAAGGATTAAATGGCTTTCCAGTTCTGTCCCACTGAGAGGCCACAGCGGATACAGCAAAGGCAGCCACAGCCTGAGGAAGAGGAGAGAAACAATAAGTAACAGAATTTCTTTTAACAAAGCCAAGGAGCAACTGCCAACAGATTCAAGCATGACATTCTCTCAGTTGGTGTATTAAAAAGTAAACCAATTAAACACACATCCTCACTTGCTGAACTAGGGTCGCAAAGGCTGGAGCTTATCTCAGCTGACACTAGGCCAAGATGTGATACGCACCCTAAATAGCTTGCCAGACCATCGCAGAGAAACACACGCAGCCATTCCAAATCACAGCCACAGCCACTCCTAGGGCCAATTTGAAACAGCCGATTAGCCTAATGTCCAGGACTTGAACCCAAAACCTTCTTGTTGTGAGGGTAGTGTGCTCACCATTCACATTGTTGGGTTATTGATACTGGGCCCAATTAGACATCTTTGATTTATATTTTAATATAGCCTGAGGCTTAACTTAACTAGGGGGTGAGGGGCACTGTCGTCACACGTGACGTCCCTCCATCCGTCTGTTCACAGTTGCATTCGGCACACTAACTCAAAAACGTCATCACCGATCACAGTTTTTGGTGTGGACGTTGGGACTGTACAAGCTTTAACTATACCTATCACTTTTCGTCGTGATCTGATATCCAATATGGCCGTCGCAGGTGGATGGATTCTGACCGCATTTTGGGACTATTCGTATATTTAAATATGCAAAAAAGGTAAAATGTAGAGTAGTAATAAATACTTGTGTGTTTGAGGACTTATATGTTTTGCTGCTTATATGTTCTGGCTTTGGTACATGAAATACTGGGGTTACACGGGGTTCAACGCACACAGTAAGGAAAGCAATTTGACATTTTTCATTTCAGGCCCAGCAACATATAAAAACTATGAATACAGTGAGAGCTTTAACAGACATGTTGTAAGTACACCTATGTCCACCTGCATTCTCTCAATGGAGTCCGACTCTGCACAGGCTTTGTGGATGAGGTATGTGTGCTCCATGTACTCGCTGATTCTCTGCAGAAAGCTTAGCGGCTCATTGAACACAATGGGCATGGTGATTTTAGACAGTTCCTGCAACAGTAAGGAAACTGAGTTCACATTCACAACACCTGTAATGACTCCATTTAAGCCACTAATTAATTTGTCAGATGGTCTCACCAGTCCGATGCACTTCTTCAGGATACTCCATATGCTGAAGTTATTTCTGGAGAACATGGCAGCTGGAAGAGTTTTTCTGAGAAACAAAATCACATCCACATTAGAAACCATGACCTGCTGCTTTAGGTAAAACGTTACACTGTACAGTTGCCGTCACTATAGAGTAGCATGGTATATAAACAGACAGGCTAAAACCCCCCACGAAAGCGAACTCAGCGGAGGAATCGGACTGTACCTGCGTTTCTTGATTCCATTCTCTTGTACAGTGCCACTGTTCTTCTCCGCACCGGCATCCACTACTGCATCTTTAAAACTGGCTTCTGATGTGCCCTCACATGACTCGTCTGAATCCAAGCCTGTGCCACACAAAAGACTCAGAATGAAAAAGACTTGTATTCCGCTAACATTTAAAAAAATATATTAACATTAAATTGAGTGAATGAACCAAAATATATTACACATGAAGATTTTCAGATTAACGATGGCAACTCCCTTGTGGAGCAGTGACCTTGTTTTGGTATGGGATACCCCAAAAGTTTATTTAATCCAAAAATAATGCAGAATCACAAAACTATGAGGTAAATAAGATCCTGTAAAAGTTTGGTTGAAATCAGCTGACTGTAAACCTTGAAACGTGTGATGACAGACGATGACAAGGACAACGCAAGACGACACGGTGATCCCGAAACATCACTCCAGCTTCGCTGAGAGGCGACACAGTCAGACAGATTCATATACATACCTCTCATCCCTCACTTAATTGCCAAACTGCTCAGTCCTCTATTAGGGCCACAGGGAGGCTAGAGCTCATCTCAGCCGACACTGGGTGAAAGCATGGTACACCATGAACAGCTCACCAGACCACTGCAGGGCCACACAACCAGTCACGCTCACACTTAGGGGCAATTTAAAACAGCCAATTAGCTCAACGTGCATTTCTTTGGAATGTGGGATAAAACTGGAGTACCCCAAAGAAACGCATGCAAGCACAGGAAGAATATGCAAACTCCACACAGAAAGTTAAAGCCAAGCAAAGGACTTTCTTGCTGTGTAGCGAAAGTGCTAACCACTACAGCACGGCGCCACCCCTCATTAATCAAAATTAATGCATATGTGCGCTCACATTCACTTCGGATTCGATTTTTTCAAGGTACTTTTTTAATACTTGTAATTACATGTATTCTCCCGTACATGCTCTGATCATGCTGTGGGTGTGATCGGATCATGTAGCAGACTCACAAGCTTACATACTCCGACTGTCAGGAAAACATGGAACTTGGAATTCTGTTTTCACCATGTCAACGTCACTGAAATCCACTCAAACCATAAACCAGAGATACAAATACATACAAAGCTTAGCAATGTTACAAATCCCCTCAAAGGAAGGCAACAGGTTCTATGCATTAGTTTTTGGGTCCTGTACATGTTTTCATGAAGAGGAGGAGACTGAATTGCCACATGAGCACAACCAATCACCTCCAAAACATTTGTAAAACCAGAAGCCCAATCCAAGTTTCCCTTTTCTTCTCCTTGTTTAGTTGTGATTTTCTGAAAAATTTGTGTTCCCCAAAATATCTGGACAAGGCTGCAATATATTTCAGTGTTGCAACTAGGTTGTTGTAGCATGGTGCAGCGCCATGCCTTTTTTGTGAGCGGCGGGAATTTTTTTTAGCGTCATGTCTTTTTTAAATGCAGCTCTTATTTACATGCTGTTTTTCTGAAGGCGTGTGCCATTTTTCCCTGCCTCCATGACCACGTCAACTAGATCGAACGTTTAATCAGGGGGAATTATTTTTTTTCTTAACCGAGCGTCCAGCGCACCCGCTCGACTTTTCTTCTGTGAAGATTCTTCAGCAAATCAACTAATGACAGTAATGTGTAAGTTCCTATCAAAGGATTTAATTTTATTTACAAAATCTCAGACTAATCTAACGTAACTACATAGAATAGTTTATTTTAATGACATTTAATGGAGTATCATGATGTAAAGATGATGTGCATAGTACAGATAAACTGACCAGTGCAGTATAAGCAATGCACTGCTGAATAAAACTTCAACTTCAGATCACAGAATTTTTATATCAGTAGAAAAGAACATTTTTGGCAAACAAGCAGTTTTCCAATGCTTCGATGTATTATGCCTAGTTTAGTATAGTTGAGGATAAGCATATAGGAAATATGGCCCACGCAAGCTTTTTTATTAAGTGGGGTCAAAGGTGAAGGTCAAGGTCACAGTGACCTAATGTTGGTATGCAACACACCGTCTCACCACCCTACACACATCTACCAAGTCTGAGGATAGTGCCGCTGATGAATCGGAAGTTACACCCCAGATCACTATCACGCTGCTGGTGATAGAGACTCTCTTGTTGCGGTTATCTAGGACTTACAGCTGTGGTAAAACCAACCGGACTATAATTATCTACATAATTTGTATTTT